>JAATLQ010034444.1:64412-85614 GCA_013421005.1 Heliconius erato x Heliconius himera
AAATCATTATTACTATATAATAGAAAATAATAAATGTAGATAGGTACCAAAAAGTAGGACTCTACAAAAAGAAGTGAGATGCCATCAAAAACATCCTGTAAAAAACCCAAGTCTCGCAGTTCAGTCTTTCTACCGTAAAAAGTTGTGAGATCCATGTGTATTACATGGATCTCACAACAAATAGGTCGACTTGGACATCGCATGATTTGATTATTAGTATGTATCACACTATCACACTACACAGCACGACGGGCCAGCAACCGAATTCCTCACCAGAGTCCTTCCGAATATGATGTCTATTATGTCTTTCGATATCGGTTCGTTTTGATGCGATGTCCAAGTCGATCTATTTGTTTAAAACGTAAATATTTTTAATAATGGCATGATAATAACTTATGTAATTACTTAAGACAGAAGGTCCTTTAAGTAGAGACTAAATAGATTAACCGACTTGGTATTACATGGATCTCACAACTTTTTACGGTAGAAAGACTGAACTGCGAGACTTGGGTTTTTTTACAGGATGTTTTTGATGGCATTTATTTTACATAGCAGGATAGGCAGAAGAAACTTCAAATCATGAATGACTTCGGAATCTTTAATGAGTGGGTCACTCGTACATGACCGATTTTTTTATATTTCCGTTAACCAAATTATTGTGCCAAAATTTGAATTAAAATGTAATACAAACAACCGGCTTCACACTCAACTACTGGTAAGTTATAAATTATTTTACAAAAATTTATAATTTCACCAATTTTAAAACAATTTAAAAACTTTTCTTAACGAATTTTTACACAATTAATCATACTACATATAAACAAATAAAAATGTTTAAACCATTTACAAAATATAAATATAATAAATTAAGCCCTATTGTGATTCAGTGGGAAATGTAGGTATTCCCCGTTTTCTTCAGATAAAATAATGCGTTTACTTACGGCCTCTATCAGTCGCATAATATCTTTAAAATAATTAACAGTACAGCGAGCCACGAGAACGAGCCAAGTAAATAGTCACTCGATGCGTTAACATAAAATAATAAAAATTTATACAAGTATAGTTATAATTATATTTATATTTTACGTATCTATATCATATCTATCGCTCGCATTTTTGTAATATTTCTTATTTGTTTCTTATATGTAACAAACAAACAAACCAATAGACTAGCAATAATTAAACTCTTCACAGTTCCACTTATGCTAACTACATGGAATGATTTACATTTATACAACTATATATTTGTAGTGAACTAGGTATTTCATTAAGAGGGTTCAACGACACCATCACGGAAAATGCATAATTGCCCTAAGACAAGGCCGCTCATATTTCCCTATATCTAGACCTAGGCCTCCCTAATATCGGCAGATCATCGTCGCGGTCGCCACTCGTGCGCTCGTAGCCTCACTGATAAGAGATACAGTGTCTCCTTATCACTGCACAGTAGGGAGCACGCCGCGTTAACTTGAGGTGTGTATACTGTATTGTATTATGTATTCTCTTGTAGTAGTGAGTTTTACTAGTAGTTGTTAATTGTTCTAGTTGTGAATTTGTATTTTTTCTAGTTTTTTTTTAACTTATTTAATTTTTTCATTTATGTTTTATTTAGAGTTCTTCATTTTAATATAATTAATTGTATGTGTTTGATATACATGAATTATATTATAAATGTTTCTCAATTACAAATGAGTATAAAAAACACAAAGTTGTCGTGGCGCAATGTGACAGAGTGTCACTGTAAATGTGACGATTGTAGGTTCGATCCTCAATCCGATACATTATTATTTTTTTAAATATTTTCATTTCGCTGTTCTGGTATACATGTCCCAGCATCGAAATCTCCCACTTAACACATAGTAATCTGAAAATTGGGCGGAAAGTGGTAAACAGAGTGTCTTAACACTAGGCTTCCACAGGGTATACAGACCCTGTGCAAGCTACAGACTAAAACTTAAAAAAGAGGGAACCTAGCATTAATGAGGTTCCCTCTGCCTGCCTGCCTACTATACTTGAAAACCCCTGAACATTTAAAATAAACTCATAGATATTTGTATATACATAATTCGTATCGTTTCTTTACTACGTATTTAATAAATATTTCACAGATATACATTATGTTAGATTATAACCAAGCAAAGACAATAAGGTCTGAAGGCCAACCAGATTAGATGTATGAGCACTCCGTTAATTATCTTTCATCTGAATGCTCATTTATAAGCAATCGTGTTGAAATGTAAACAAATATTGTAGTAAGCAATTATTATTTATATAGTAAACTAGCGGACCCGGACGCGGCTTCGCCCGCTTGAACTATACAAATGCTTATTAAATATATTTATGAAATTATTTTCAATTTTTAATAGGATTGGTAAGAAAATATAAGCCTAAATGATCATAATAATCCGAAAAAGAATAATAAGTAGAGAAAATTCTTACTATTAGAAAAAATATCTAACTAATTTAAATGAACAAAAATAATAAGTAAATGTAAACAAAGTAAAATATTAATAAAAAAAAACTAAACAAAAGAAGCTGCATTATTAATATTATCAAAGTAAAATAAATATTTAAAAGTATTAAAATTAAATGTTTTATGTTATGTTTTTGCAAGAGCATGTGGTTATTTACATAATACTCAAATACAATAAAAAATAATTATATTTTTTGTCTCTGTGTGTCTGTCTTTCTATTTCCCCGAGCTAATGCCCAAAACAACTGAACTGATTTTTAATGGACTTTTAGTGATTGATTTTACTGATTTACGCGTAGATAGATAGATACTATATGAAATAACTTACTTTCTACATTAAATTCGATAATTTTTGCGAGCAATATCAAATAAATCCCAAAAAACTAAAACTACGATTTATTAAGTGTATAACAACACTTACAATTGTAGTGCATTTAATAAATAATGAGTGCATGCGCACGCAAACTTCAGTTTATCAACATTTATAAGGTATACTTCCTCTTGAAGAAAATTGACGAAATGTGTCATTATAGGGCAAAGACGTGAATCTATCTTAGTTTTTAATTATCCTGTATTTTCCAATTAAATTATATAATGAGAGCTTTACTTAATATTTAAGTTCGGTAATTTTTTCAAATTGTACATTTCGTTGACCTAATATTCTGAAATTGGTACGGAACCCTCGGCAGTGGAGTATGACTCGCGCTTGACCGATTATCTGGAAATACAGCTGTCACATGCCTCACTTTTCTATATCAAATTTAAAAGATGTGCGTCACCAACTGTTGACGCATGGCCTGTATTGTCGCAGGGCAGGTTCGTTGTAAATGTTGGCGGAACATAACGCCACGACTCGTCTATTAGTCTTTGTGAGTTGCTAAAATGCAGTCCCTACTTACGCCATGATGCCATCTCAATAACATCGTACAATATAATATCATTTTCCCAACAACAAGTAGTGGGTTTAATTCCCACTCGAGGAAATGAAATATTTAATATTTTCAATTCTTCGCTCTGGTATTGTAAAGTTCGAAGGAAGCGCGGTGTTGAATTCCGCCAATTAACACGCAATGCCACAAAATACTAGGATTGCTATGTGTGCTGCTGCCTGCTGTGTTGCAGGCAGCAGCCAGGTTGCAAATAACTGTTGCATCATCTTACTTGGTACTTATATGTAGTTTAGGTGCTAATATAATAATATGGTAACATCGAGGTTTTCATATTATATATGTCACGTAATTCATCACATTTAGTTAAGCCTAAAAATCATAAACAAAAAAGTACCTAAACAAAATAAATAAGCGGAGGGTAGTTTAATATTTGTGGAGTAAAACGTCAGAAATAACATTTTATCGTTAAGATGGATCTCATATAGTACATATAAATTTAATAACATGTCATATATTCAAAGGTAAGATCTATTTTGTATTAAATATTTAGCTTTGGCACGGTATATTAGATTCGGCGAAAAGTAGGAAACGGAGTGTCTTAACACTAGGTTTCCACAGGGTATGCAAACCCTGTGCAAGCTACAGAGTAAAGCTTAAAAAAGAGGGAACCTATTCGGAGCATTAAAACACTTTGATCCGCAATTACCGTCGAACTTCGAGACATTGCGAGTTAAGTAGCGCTCAACGCTGTGTTTTGACTATTTTTTTTTATTCTAGTAAATTTATTTGTAGTGATTATCTTATCGTTTGTTTATTATCTATTGTCTAAACAATGTATTGTAGGTTAATATTGAGCCGTGAATAGTAAAGGCATAAAATAATTTTATTACTAACAAAGGTCAAGAAATAAATTAAGGATCATGAAACCTGACTTTGTTCTGTAATAAATACTCGTATTTTATAAAATAACTTTAGATATTATTATAAGAGTGGACACCAAAACATGTAAATTAAAATTTACTACAAATCTGCTAACGAGAAATTCTTTAATACTATTATAGTTTATAGACGAGGCTGTTGTAGGCAGCGAAAAAGCAGCGTTTGCAGTATGTTTACAGTTAAACGCAAAGGTTGTGGGTTCGATTCTCACTCGGGGGGAATGATATATTTTCACAATCTTGCTTCGGCAATAAGACAGCGCAGCGTTGAGTTCCACCACATTAAATAACTAATGCATTTCGCTTTGACGAATTTTCCTTTGACATGTTATGGCATCCAATTATTAGTACTTATACTGAATTAATATTTCAACGTATTTTAATTGAACCCAAAGCCTTAGCATCAGTTCTTATCGCATATACTATAACGGTCTCATTAAATCATAGCACGTTTTTTATCATCAACATCTATTTATACTTTATCGCTGGAAAGCGGGAAACGGCTTAAATTTCCCCACTATAAAAGGGAGCTGCCGTGGCTTGTCCCCGTGTACTTGTAGACACAGATCAGACGAAATACTCCATCCATGTATCATTGCATTGTACGGCGCTTAGGAACAGTGGCTACAACTTACGAAAGTTAAATTTACGAGAGTGTAGGTTGAAAGACCCCATTTTCTTTAAAATTTAAATAAATATATATGTAATTGATTTATTTTTAACATTTTTAGTGTTATTCCACACTTATGATAGATATAGATTAAATATTTCAACGTAACAGGACTAGAACCTGCGCCTCTTCCAAACCGTCCAAACGCTGATCACTAAGCCATACGTCCTTATCAATAAATAATATCAGCTATGTCGAAATTTGATCGTTACAACGTTCTCTTAATAAGTTGTAACCAGATTCTCATTAATTTATAATATAGTTTACCTCTCGCCCCCCACAGGATGTTGGAGTCGACCTGTGGCGGAACAGTCTCGGGCGGTGCAGCGAGCGCCACCTTCACAGCGGCCCTGCAGTTCTTTGCGGCGTCCCAGTGCCTGCTGCGGGAGCCCTGGCCTCAACAGGCTCATGTGCAAAGTAAATATCAATTATTACTTATGTTGGGACAGCACCTGATTGTAAAACGATATATTATTTTGAACTATTTTCATTGTCTCGTTGTTGTAGACAAAGAGAACAGCGTTTAGCTCCTCCACTCAACACGCAAGGTCTTAGAAATTTGAAGGGAAAGAACGGAGAAGCGGAGAACGGAGTGACTTATGACTAGATTTGCTCTGCCTATCCTGCTAGGCGAAAATAATTACAATATAATATTTGTAGTAAAATAAAAAGACGCTTATAAATTAAACCATAGCTAACTAAATTTAAAATATATTTTTTTATATTTGACTTTTTTAGATATTTTTGAGTAAATACTTCAGGAATGTGACGTCATATCATTGTTCTCAATATAAATTTTTATCAAACGTGCGTTTATCATTGTCGAACTTGTTTACTGATCTTGGTGGCACAAATACATTTTTAACATTTTTAAAGTGTTATTCCACATTTAAGAAATTGTGGAATAATACTTTAATAACCCGCGCCTCCTGGAAACCGACCGGTCCAGGAGGCACGTGTTCGATTCTCGCTCTTCACGTTCAAATTTTATACGTTTTTTAAATAAGATACAAATACATGTTAAATTTTAGGAATTTAAATAAATTAAATTTTAGGTTCGTGTATTATTTATTTTTTTATACTATACGAGTTAGAAAAACTGAAAATTACTAGCCGAACCAGTAAAATAATTTATAATTCGAATATGTATTTTTGTGTTTCTATTCTTCTGCATTAATTCATACAAGTAACGTATATAATAGAAAATTTAAACTTATGATAGTTGATTCTGTTCTGTTTGACAAAGCAAAAGGGCTGCGTTCAGTTCCGCCAAAATAATGAATGGCGTGGTATTACTCTTTTTTAATTCTCACTAGCTTTACCTGCGGCTTCTCTCGCGTTGTTGACTTTAAATAATTAAGGAGTGTGTGTCGTTCACACTCTTTCAATTCGAACCAGTAGTTCCTCAGATAAGCGCGTTCAACCTAACAAACTATCAGTATAGACGTGAGAGATAAGTAAAGAAAAATTATAAATGTTATCATGATTTAGTGTGCTATACAACACAAAAAAACTTTTAACACAAAAAATATATATGGAATTTTATCATTACGACTACTCATTAAGGTTCTCTATGTCACTCCAGAGCGAGGTAATTGCTGCGTAAATCGAGCTTTCTGATTAAATACTGCACTAGTTTTGGTATCTGCTACTATATTTTATTACTTCAAAATATATTAATTAAATCAGCTTCACGTCAGACAGAGGGAACCTCGTATTAAGACACTCCGTTCCCCATGTTCCGCCGAATTCTCGAAGCATTGTGTGTTGAACAGCAGAAATCAACGCCGCGCTTTGCCTCGACGCCAGAAGGAAGAAATGAAAATAAAAAATAAAATAAACATTTCATCTCCTCAAGTGGGGATCGAACCCACAACCAATTGATTTTACAGTCACACTTCGTGCTCCTCTGCTACGACTGCCTCATTTTTTTACTTGTTTTTTCTTAGCTTAGTATAGGTAGCTATATTAAGGCAACAATATATTAAATATTTTGATGTAGCTTCACGCTGTATCTCGCACGTACAGCAGGTTAGGTAGAAGGAACTCAGCGACTTAGTGTTAGGACACTCCGTCCCCATTAAGACTTTTCCGTTCACCACTTTCCGCCTAATTCTTTAGGTATTGCGTGTTGAGTGGCGGAACTCAACGTCGCGCTTTATCTGGTTATCAGAGCGAGGAAATGAGTACATTAAATATTTCATCTTCTAGAGTGGGAATCAAACTCACAACCTGTCGAGCTTACAGTCGAATACATGAGTCCCTGCGCCATGACTGGCCTCGTATTCGATATTTTATAGATAATTGTGAAAATTGGGAAACACTTTTTGTGCCTGCTATTATTATATAGCAATTTTGTTATTACTCACATTAAAGAATTTAATTGCGATGGCATCTTGAAGTGATACCGAGAGAGACCGTCACTTCTTCCTTTACTTATTTCAATAATCATTCCAGATGGTTCAACCTTCGACTTCATCGTGGTGGGCGGTGGCACGGCGGGCGCGACGCTGGCGGCGCGGCTCTCAGAGCTGCCGTACAACGTGTTGCTGATAGAGGCTGGCGGAGATCCGCCCCAGGAGAGCATTGTGGGTAGAATACAAGTTTATATTTGGAGTATTATGATTTTGTAATATCAGTTATATTTGATAATATGATATTATGAGATATTAAAATAAGAATTAAGAACTCTTTTGTTTGCTGGGTGTATAGTATAACTTGACACGATGTTTATTCTAGTCACGAACTATACTAATTAAACGTCTTTTTTAAATATTATTCTAATATATATTTTTTTGTTGTCTTGAAAATTTTGAGAGTGCGTAGGGGACGGAGTGTCTTAATGTTATCCGATACAGCGGGAAGCTAAAGTAACATAAATATTTCATAAAATATTCTTATATTGTGGCATAGTAGGTACCAGGGCCTTACTAAATCAACGTGCTCATTGATTTAATGTCCACTTGTGTTGAAAAATGTGTTATCGTAACATCATCGTTTTCCCGGTTTTATTATTGTCTAAAATATAAATAGTTTATAAATCAATTGTCTCTGTTTCTTATAAAATGCAGTAATAATGTGAAAAGATAATTACAAACAAAATTATGTTTTTTCTATACATTTTAGATCCCAGGCTTTAAACACGCCATGAAGAACAGTTATTACGACTGGAATTTCACAACAGTAGACGATTACTATTCAAGTCAAGCATTAGAAAACGGTAGACAGAAACAACCCCGCGGGAAGATGCTCGGCGGCACCGGCTCCATTAATGACATGATATATTCCCGGGGCTTCCCCGCTGATTACAACGACTGGGCTTCTTTAGTCGGAGACGAATGGAATTGGAGTAACGTGCTAAAATATTTTAAGAAAACTGAATATTTAACAGACGAAAGAATTACTGAACATCCGGAGCTTGCACAGTTTCATGGTTTTGAGGGTGAAATCGAAGTCGCTGGATCTCGTCAGTCCACGTTTACTACTGACAAATATCTTGAAGCTTTCGAGGAATTGGGCTTTAACATAGTTTCTGACATGACGAACCCTGATATAATAGGTGCGGGGCGCTTCTCGCACACTATACGAGATGGCAGACGACACAGCTCCCTCACAGCGTTGCTGAACCAAGCCTCTAATAGAACTAACTTGCATGTACTGAAAGACGCACAAGTTACGAAAATTCTAATAGACAACAGCACAGCACACGGCGTTCAAGTGTGGCTCGGTGACGCCGAAGTTTATTTCTACGCGAGTAAAGAAATTATAATAACCGCAGGAACATTTAATACTGCCAAATTGTTGCTCTTGTCCGGAATAGGACCCAAGGACCACCTCGAATACGTGGGCATCGAAGTTGTCGAGGACTTGCCCGTCGGGAACAACTTCCACGATCACACAATGGTTCTAACATATTTGGCAGCAGAAAATGGCACCTGTCATAGCGACGAGCAAACCTCACATTTAAATGCTATCCAATATCTGTACGACAGAAGTGGATTTTTGTCAAAAACATCGGATTTGGGAGCCTATATTTCATTTAATAATTCAACAAAAAATGTGCCAGATTTCGCAATCTACCCGTCGTGTATGCCCGTCAATAGCGGTTTTTACACTTCCTGCCGAGAAATGCTAGGTTTTGAGGAACATATTTGCAAGAACATAGAAAATATTAATAGAAAATACGAAATATTTTCCTTGGCTGTAGTAAATCTTAAGCCGAAATCTAGAGGACGAGTACGTTTGGAGTCACTAGACCCTCTTGACCCACCACTTATACATTCTGGAACGTTCAGCGACGACAGCGATCTGGACAATTATCCAGAAGCCATCAAAACAGCGTGGTCAATTGCTGACACAAAATATTTTAAATCAAAAAATGCATTTGTCATCGATTTAGAAATAGACCAATGCAACGGTACCTATAACGATGAGTATTTAAAATGTCTCGCCAAAAACACCGTGATGTCCGCGTGGCACGCTGTGGGCACAGCTGCTATCGGTACGGTCGTGGATTCAAATCTGAGGGTCAAAGGAATCAATCAGCTGAGAGTGGCCGACGCTAGTGTTATGCCCAGCGTGGTGAGAGGCAACACCAACTCTCCCGTCGTCATGATTGCGGAGAAAGCTGCCGATTTTATCAAAGAAAATCTAGACTTCTTCATGAATATTATTAGTATTTAATGATTTTAATTTTCTTTTGTGACTACAGCAGGATTTTTAATAACGTAACGTATTTTGTAAGAATTTGTGACAACCAGTATTATAATCTATTATGTAGTTTTACTTTTTTAAGTATAATAATATTTTTTAGAAAATAATGTTTAGATAATAAACCTCTTTCCAAGACTTTTGTCTGTTAAATTTGACATTTCTTTTAAATTTGACATTTCTTTTAATTTTGATTTGACAATTGTGTTTAGTTTTTAGGTGATTTTAATAACTTTATTTGATTTATCGTGTGCTTATTTTGTAATTGATTTTTGTCTTTTTATGTAAAATGATGTGTGCTTTTAAATAAATTTTCTTCTTAATTATATTTTCTATTCATTATCTTTCACCAAACATATTATTATATATAAAAAAATTACAAATCAGCTTTTAACTGTATCCCGCACACAGCAGGGTAGGCAGAGGGAACCTAGCGTTAAGACACTCCGTTCTCCATTTTCTGCCGAATTCTGGAGGCATAGCGTGTTGAGTGGCAGAACTCAACGCCGCGCTTTGCCTCGACACCAGAGCGAAGAAATGGAAATATAAATTTAAGTAAATATTTCATCTCCTCGAGTGGGGATCGAACCCACAACCAGTCGATTTTACAGTCACACATTGTGCCCCTGCGCCACGACTGGTCTACTTATTTTATTAAATACAAACATATTTTGGAATTCTAAGCAAAGACATGAGACGTACAGACAAATGCTTCTGGGCGAAATTATTAAATTGATCAAAAAGCAGAAGCAAAACTAGAGATCATAAACAAAATTACATAATTACTATGATACTAATTTAAAAACTCCCAACTTCTAAAAAAAGTTTTGAGAAAATATTTATTTATTATATTTTTTGTTTAGCTTTACGCTGTATCCCGCACATAGCATACACATAGGTGTATGGTAGGCAGAGGGAACCTAGTGTTAAGACACTACTTTCCTATTAAGATACTTGTGTTCCTTATTTTCCGCCGAATTCTCGAGACATTGCATTTTAAGCAGCGTAACTCAAAATCACGCCTTGCTTTACCAAAGTGAGGAAATGACAATATTAACTAAGCTTCACGCTTTATCCCTTACGGGGTAGTCAGAGAGAACGGAGCGCCACACGCTACGGTATGGAAGTATTAAATATATAATATCCTCAATTGGGAATCGAATCGAAAATTAATAACAAATTTTCTTATTTTCAAATGCAAACTGTATGATATTTTGATATCAAAACAATACAGTACAAACAGCTGATAAAAAAATACTTCTCAATTACTTCAGCTACGTCATTTAATAAAAACTAAAGTCATGCCCTACGATATTCTAAAATCATCCATATTCTTACAGCATAATCCTCCCGAGGTCACACACCCAATAGAGCCACAAGACCGTCAGTTATGTAAGTAACGTCAGTACTTTCACTGTAGATGCAAATGCAAGTTTTCACCCCCGGTATGGAGACGAGCAAAATGTTCGTAGACATAACGTGTGATATGTTACGTGATAGTCGATATCCTGCTTTGATGACTGTTGACAACTTATCGGATTTGGATATTAGACAACCGCCATTTATAGTCTTGTATGGCTAGAGATCATTTTAAAGAACAAAAATAAATCTTAAAATTGAAGATTTTTTCCTTCTTTTACTTTCACTCTGTATATACGGGATATAGCACGTTTTGTCTTTTTTAACAGAATGAAGAAATAAATTGAATATTGAAATTGAACCCACAACTGTGCTGCTGCGCCATCATCATGGGCCCAAGCCCAGGCCTCATGGATATTTTTCTACAATTAAAATTTCTGTTCTGCGATATACAAATAAAATCTAACTAAATATTTACTCTTTTATAACCTGGCCACCTAAAAGGTCTTCCGCATCTAAACAAAAAGGCAATATTTTATTCTAAGCTCGAAGTTGCAATTATCGCTAGTAAAAAAATAAATATAAAATATCGTATAAATATTAACAATATTCCATATTTTTGTATTGAAAATTCAATTTCGTAATACAAAACTGGCATTAAGCGTAATTAATGAAAGCCTTCAAATATTACCTAACAGCGCGGCGCGGCGCGGCGGTCTTACGTTACCGGCCCGTATAGAACAAACTGTTCATAGCTTCAGTTGGTATTTGTACATTTTGATATTTTATATTTTTTTTTATCAGCTTCACGCTGTATCCCGCACACAGCAGGGTAGGCAGAGGGAACCTAGTGCTAAGACACTCCGTTCCCCACTTTCTGCTGAATTCTTGAGGCATTGCGTGTTGAGTGGCAGAACTCAACGCCGCGCTTAACCTCGACACCAGAGCGAAGAAATAGAAATATAAATTTAAGTAAATATTTCATTTCCTCGAGTGGGGATTGAACCCACAACCAGTCGGTTTTACAGTCACCTTCGTGCCGCTGCGCCACGACAGACCTCACATTTTGATATCTTACGGATATATTAGAATATATATTATTGCGCTGGTTTTTCTGGATATCTAAATAGTATTTTGAATTTTTCTTAATATATTTTTCACATACTACGTAATTAAGGGATATTTATAAATCAACTCTAACATCGACCTTGAGAGCAATCTTGAGATGCCGCTTTCATAGATTACTAAATCTGCATTTCAATGTTGATCTCGGAGTAAAGAACGGCTTGTAAATATGGTTTTAAAGAAAGGAAATTGTTTAGAAACATGTAAACCATATATTTTGTTGTAACAAAGAAAAAAAACTACTAAACTTATAACATTTCGATATAGCTTGATAGTAATGCAAGGCTTAATTATATTAGCGACGAGCGTCAAGACGATACAACAACAGGCGCGGGTTCGAATCTTGCTACATTTAAGTTTTTATAAGTTTTAAAATATTTTTCTTGGTTTAATGACATGCTAAAAAATTATAATTTATTATTTATCCATCGTTTTAGATAGTGGCAACATTACAATTAAAAAATATAGTCCAATCCTTAATAAAAAACTACAACAAAATATTATTAAAAAAATAGAATACGTATTATAGAAAGTTAAGTAAAAAATACTATAAAATTGTTTAGAGGTTTTTATTCATTTTTATTTTTATACCCATACAATATATATAGGGACAGGTGCGTCCTACCGACTGTACTTCCCCTAGTCTGGAGTTGCCACTTCCGGTTCCTTGCCGGAACTTTACGTCAATCAGTGGAGGAGTATTAATGAAATATGATGTAAGCATTGATAAGCCCTCGTGGCTAAGTGCATGGGAATTATGTAACTGTATACAGTTATAGTGGATTCAATTCAATTTTGTATATAAAACCAAGAAAAATTAATGTTTTAAAAAAAATATTTTACTTAAATATAAGAATACTAGCGACCCGCTCGCGGCTTCGCCCGCTTTAACTACTAAATTATTCATGTAATGTACCTATGTTTGCAAAACACTTAAGATTACTAATGTGAAAATTATTTAAACCTTAATGCAACCCGCATTTTCGTAGTTCCAATAAGGATGTTCCAATTGTTTAAAAAAACACACTTAAACAAATGACACAAACAAAAGAAAACTTTAACGAAAGAAATTATAAACAACAGACTACCTACTATTCTCTTACCCAAAAATACTTAAACGAACGATGTAACCAACTATGTCGCGTTGAAATACATTATAATTATTGGATAACTCCAAAATACGTGCAATCGCTTCTAAATTAATTTTGCTATAGAGCCAGGCGCACAATTGAAGCATTCTCTCGTCCATCTCCGTAGTAGCTCCAAACGACATCTGGGCGTTGACACAGTATGTAATTGGAAGGATTATCAAATGCCATCTAGGCGGTCAACTCAGTCAGGAGAAACCCTTGGTTTCCTGAGGGAGGCCCATCTTAAACGACGAAGGTTCAATGCAAGGCTCAAGGCAATGCAATTGCAAGGAGTCGGATTTGGAGGAGAATAGAGTCCCTCGGAAGTATGCCACGGTATGCCACGGAGTGCTGCTCCTTAGGTGCAGGTGATACATTGGCGCAGCGGAATGCGTTGGACGCGAGACGACCAATGTGTACCTCCAGGCTTTCTATTTTTATGTTGCGATGATGCGTGGTGTTCCTCACTTAGTATGGCGCCTGCGTCACTCGACGGAGGATGAGGTTCTAGGCCACTTGCAGGATTTCTCGTTGAGTGATACTCGCTAGGGCGTTGTGATGTCATCATTGTATAGTGCGTAGAGAGCAGGTGGTAAAATGCTGTCCTGGGGAACAACGGCAGCGATCGAGTCGCTGCTAAACCTCGAACTCTCAACTCTCACGCAAAATGACCTGTTACTGAGGCAGGGAGGCAAAGACATGCGCGACGTGCTGGGGGGTGCCGGCTCTGAGCACTTAATGAAGTAGGCCCGGGTGCCAACGCGGTCGAATACGCGCGCTACGTCGAAGAAGACTACTATTGCACTCTCTTTTCGGTTGATCGCTGTTGCGGCGTAGTATCACCAGAGTGGTATACCCGCTTGCCAAACTGTTCGCTTCGCGGGTGGATGTGCGACTGGAGAAGTGAGAGGAATAACTTGTCGAATATAACTTGGCGACCGCGTGAAGGAGGGTTATAGATCGGTATCCCTCAGGCTGCGGGCTCTTCCCAGCCTTGGGCAACATGATGACCAGGCCTTCCTTCGATGCCCGGGGGAAAGAAGCCAGGCGGGTGCGGTGGATCCATTTTTATAAGCAAAAGCTTGCGGGGCGCGGGGGGACGCGTGGTGGGCGGCGAGCCGTTACACAGCAAGAATTTTTTAGTACCGTAATTTTAAATCTATGCTACTAATCTTCTAAAGTACTTATTGAAATGAAAAACAGTAAACAACATTTTAATCTATATTAAATGGCCAAAAAGTAACTAATATACTTATATATATACTGAAAGTAAGGGTTAAACATGACTCGATATAGCTTTTCTCTAAAACTATTTGTAATTTCGAAATATTGTAAAGAGCAAAGTTTATCTTTGTTTAACGTAGAAAATTAATAACTTATTTAAAAGGATAAGGATTAATATCATTATGGACACACATTTCTCTCAATAAGAAAATATATTTAAATTACTATATAATTTCTGTGTCCTATACGCTTTCATTAGTAAGATTTAAACGATTTTTATTTGCATTTCTTGTTCTACGTCCTATGAACGACTTTTTTGTGGCATAATTAAATTAAAAAAGAAATGTTTAAAAATGTAAAAAAATAATAATAAAAGAACAGAAGAAGAGTAAACAAAATAAACAACAGGATACTTAAACGAAAGAAATGATAAATAAAAGACAACTTACTATTCTATTAATCAAAAAAGATGAAACTAAATATATCGCGCTGAAATAATACATTAAACTCTAATTATCCAATACGTACAATCGCATCTAAATCTACTTCGCTACAGAGGCAGGCGGGGAGACGGGCGCGGCGGACGCGTCGCGGGGCGCGGGGGGACGCATGGCGCGTGGCAAGCCGTTTCGCAGCAAGGATTTTTTGATATTGTAACAACTTCTAAAGTACTTATTAAAATGAAAAACAGTAAAAGACAGTTTTGATCTCGATTAAATGGCCAACGTAACTAATATACTTATTTATATGCTGAGAGTAAGGTAGTAAGTGAAACTTGCGCCAAAACTGCGGTTTATAGCCGGCGTGATGTGTCAATAATTAAATGCGTTTTTCTCTACTAACTAACTACGAACTATTCATAATTTCAAATTAGTGTAAAGAGAAAATTTTATCTTCGTTTAACGTAGAAAATTAATAAACTATTTAAAAGGATAAGGATTGATACTATTATCGACAAACATCCCTCACAATAAAAAATATATTCAAGTTACTATTTTAGACAGAAATATGCTCACTGTATGTTATCCTTAGAAGATACAAATATGCTGTCGCTGACTTTTTTGTAGATCTTATTACGAGGAATAATACTCTAGTACATTATTTTCATGTAGAACTTACCATTAAAGCAGCGCATGCGTGAAAGTGTCTCAACGGGTAGGACTTTATGCACATTTATCATATTTATGTCAAATTACAATAAAATATACATATAATAAACTATATATAAACCTTTCCTGAGAAATACTCTACCTAATGGTGAAAACCGCATCAAAATCCGTTGGGTGGTTTAGAAGAAGATCGCTTAGAAAGGCCAGACAGAGACGAAATGCGTTCTTATTTTATAAGATATAGAGAAGGTTAGTATGCTAGCCACCGTGGCGGTCGGCATAAAATTTAATTAAAATCAAAATTAAAAATAAAAAAAATAAAAAAAAAAATATGAATAACATTTTTTTTATAAAAATCTAAAACACATTTCTAGTCCTTGTATATACGAATAGAGATCTTTTAAGGTGCTTTATTATCATCTAGAGTATGCTGGACTTCATGTAGTGCTCTATTTTGCATATTTTCTTGAAGTTAGTAAGGCTTGTGGCGTTTTATCAAGAATAATAATGGAGAAGAAAATTCAGATATATTGAGAAAATATCAAGAACTTTGCTTGCAGCTGCAGTCGTCTTTGCTAGTGTCAGGATGTCTTGTTTAATATTTATGTATTAGTATCCAATTTACCTAATTCTGGAACAGTATTCTTAATGGAATTCTCTGTATATTAAAATGGCGTTTCAAGAAGTTTCTCTGACTAAAACAAAGGAAACAGCTGTGTAAACGTGACATACTCCAAATCTTTTATATTATTTGGTACCACCTTTCCCGTATACTCATCTGATGGATTAAGGTCTAAAGTACTAGTAGGTTCTTGACTTGTTGAAATACTAGCTATAATTGCCGAATAGATAGAATTTTCCACTATCCAAAGCAAATTCATCATCAAATCTGTTATATTAGTAATTATGGAAATAGATCTCTGATAATACCGCCATTGTCTGTAGTCCAACACTGTATTCTTTACCTGGTTCCGCTTTCACCGTATAAAGAAGTACGACCAGCATCACTTTGTGCCCCTGCGCCACGACTGGCCTCATGTGACTGTAAACGCGACTGGATGTGGGTTCGATCCCATATATTTATATTTCACAAATGCAATATTTATTTAAATTTACATTTCCATTTCCATTTCTTTGCTCTGGTGTCTAGGCAAAGCGCGGCTTTAAGCTCCACTTAGTTTGCAATGGTTCCAAAATTCGGCAGCAAGTGGGGAACGGAGTGTCTTAACACTAGGTTCTCTCTGCCTACCCTGCTGTGTGCGGGATACAGCGTGAAGCTAATTTTTTTGATTAAAATTTGAAGTTTAAAAAGCCTAACTTCAAGGCGGTGCTACAAGCAACACGCGACAAAAGCTCAAGCTCCCTCGTTTTTACAATATATTTTATAGTTCATTCGTGAAGAAAGTAATAAACAATAAGACAAAATAGATATCCGCAGTCATTTACAGACAATTCTAGGGTGGCCACAACTTGCCGACCGTACTGTATTTTTAGTTATTCACTCAATTTGACCGCCGAAGCGAAGTTGAAGGTATTTGAGAATTGTATAAAATGACTTATGTAAGTATATATTATGCTTATGTATACATATATTACGAAACGCCATGTGATCTGAAAATAATTAAAAATAATTATTGTGTAATATCTTGAGACCGGTCGTGGCGCAGGGGTACAAGCGTGTAAGACTGTAAGCGCTACAGGTTTCGGGTTTGATTCCCATTCAAGGGAATGAAATTTTCACATTTTCATCTCCTCGTTCCGGTAACGAGGCAAAGTGCTGCGTAGAGTTACGCCATCCAATACGCAATGCCTCTTGAATTCGGTGGAAAGTGAGGAACGGGAGTTTCTTTCTCAGCGTCTTAAAACAAGTTCCCAGGTTCCCTTTGCGTACCCTGCTATGTGCGGGATGCAGCGTCAAGTTACGAAAATATAAAAACATTTACGCTGTAAATATGAATTTTAAATGATTATCAATTAACCTACCTAAAATTTGCAGAAACCTCAATAAGAGCGATCAACCGTTGCGTTGCTCAATTATTAAGCTATTAATATTATGTCAATAAGGAAACGAGTCCGAATTGAGAAGTATTGGCTTGTGCCTCTTTCGCTGAATTTGACATACATTTATGTAATTTCTGCATATTAAAAACATTATAATTTTAAATAATTTATAGAAGTATATATATTTGCGGTAAAAAAATAATTAAATAAACAATTTTATAGCTATATAGACAGGTTAATGTATTTTTTCTTCTTTATTTAATCACTCGTTCTACTATAAGTAAGTATGTACACAGCGTGTTGGGTGATGATCTTCAATACTGTGCTTTTTCTTAATAGCCTAAAATTCTACGTAGAAACAAAAGCTTTATAAAATGTACAATTGTATAATAGGTAATTGTGTCAAGACTCTCCGCTTTTCGCTAGAAATATTGCACGTTAATTGGTAGAATTCAACACCGTTCGTCATTGATTAGAGGGAAAAAAGAATATTTTTTTTTGTAGTTGACGCTGTACGATTATGCCGCAGCAGCCTAATCATGGTTGCCTTTTTAGCTTCACGGTGTATTCTACACAAAGCAGGGTACGCAAAGGGAATCTAGGAACCTGGGAACCTAGTATTAAGACACCCAGCTGCCTATTAAGACACTCTCGTTCGCCACTTTCAAAAACCTCAATTACCTATACAATTCCCACGTAGACGTAGACACCACATAGGTACAACAGGTAGTTTTATAACACATAAGCTGTGATATAACATAACTTGAGTAGTAACTGCGGCTGTCGCTAGGATAGGAACACCGGAGATAGCTCGTTCCGCGTCGCTTTCACCTGCGCGTGCGCCTGCGCGTGCCACTGCCCGCCGCCGCGCCGGTACTGACCGACGGCTATTTTTTATATTTACTATATATTTACGATGTTTTGTATGTAATTTTGAGGTAATTATTAAATATATTACTGACAACATGTAGAGAATGTGATAATTTGTAATAGTATTGAAAGTCTTTTTCAAGAATATTAATAATTTATATTGCTATGATGATCAAATACACCTGTTTTAAGTAAAACTTATGAAGAATGTTTTACATGTAGAGGAAAATATTTAAAGTTCAGATTTATTTCCAGATACAAAAAAAATATTAAGAATAAAAAATCATTTACTAAGAACTCTACATGTTAATACAAAACGAAGAATTCTATATCTATAAATATTATTTTCCGCAACACATTCACGTACCTCCATAAATAAGGTACCTATCGATTATACAGTTCAATGAACCTACACTAAACAACAAACAATCGACAAACGATCAGTAATTTAACACGTCACTAGAGAATTTTATTGTACATAATAAAATAATTAACAAAAAACAAGAAATAATTTACAAAAACAAATTCTAAAATCGCGACATCAAACACACTTTCACCCATTCAGACTGTCAGACAGCTACGAGGCATCAGTTGTAGTCGAACGCTCGCCCAGCGAGGTCGTGCACCGTGATGCCATATCAAGAATGACAGACGAGAAGTCATCCACGGAGACCGTCACCGTCGTGACGGCCTTCCCGACTGTGTCAGAAAAATCTGAGGATTCCACAGAACAATTGATATGTAAAACGCCGCAGAAGAATGAAAAGAAAAGTGTTAAAAGTGTCAAAAGTGCAAAAAGTGTTAGAAGTGAGGGTAGCTCTAAAAGGATTGTAGTTTTCCTGGGTCTGGGACAAGTGTTTTTGGGGGTTTTGCTGGTGGGCTCGGGCGCCTTGGCTGTGGTCAAGGGGGCCTCGTTGTCCCGTGTAGGAGCAGGCCTGTGGTCAGGATGCGTGGCGGTGGTGGCTGGAGTGGTAGGAGTGCTTGCCGGCATCAATGATTGTTATGGATTGAATAATTCCTCTAGGTAAGTTTTTGTTTTTTACAATTGTATTATTAATTTATATTTAAAATCATATTTACTAAAAATATGTATATAAATAATGAAAGCTCTACAAAAAATAAAAAAATTGCTTACATTCAAGTTATTTAAACATGCAATTACAAGTTCTATATAAAATAATCCAAATTAAAACCTTCACATACTAATACGACTCCACAAAAAGAAAGTTCTAAGTGATGTAGTTAATAAGTAGTTAAATATGTATTTCAATTATTATTTTAGTACTACTTAAAGTCAATGTCGTGCGCGTGCGCAATTTTTGATGCACTTTGCTCGCGTGCGCCTATTTCCTAATCACTGTACTGTATAATTTAACGTAATTACTTCTTTACATTTTATTTAATTTTGACTACATAAACCTAGAAAAGGAGGCCAAGCGTGCGTTGTGGATTCGATTCTTACTCGAGGTAATTAGTTATTTAATATTTTAATTTCGCTCTGGTAACGAGGCAAAGCTCTGCGTTGAATTCCGCCACTCAAAAAAGCAATGCCTCGAGAATTGGGCGGAAAATTCGGAACGTGTGTAATGGAAACGGAATGTCTTAACAGAGGTTGCCAGTTTTCCTCTGCCGACCCTGTTATGTGCGAGATAAAAAATAAACCTATTTAAATTTAAATTTATATTTCGTTTTAAGGTTAACTGCTCTTAAAAAACATATTTACACATCTAGGTTTAGCCCCAAAATTAGCTTTGTAAAAGGAAATTACTAATTCTATAAACGTATTGTAACGAAATTGTGCTTATTTTAAGACATATCGAACGTTCCATCTCCTTGGTGTATTAGAATTAATTTAGTACTCTACATACGCAATTATTAAAATTATACTTGCTTTTTTTAAGCACCATGTAAAAATTTGAACCTCGCAGGATTTGAACCCTTCTATCGGTCTTATCAATAATTTATATATATAAACATCACTGTAGAGAGAATTTTACAAACCGTTAATTTCTTAAAATATTATCATTTATATTATATACGTTTATATTTATAGCAAGAGATAATGTAATTTATGAAAAAAATGAAAATTTTATTGTATAGTTTATTTCTGATAAGTATTTTTACGCTATATTTTGGACTGTCACAGGCCTACTTTGTCGATACCAGTAATATTAATAATATATATTATAACTAATTAAAACTTATAAATTATAAAATTATAGTTTTTTCTAATTTGTACCTGTTCCTGCTTCCAGCATTCCAATAAATTATTATCCATTTAAGCCTGAGGTAAAAAATTGTAAAATATTTTATATTAACTCGTAATATCGTATTTCATATCATAATCTCTATCTCTATATATAATAAAAGGATAGAAAAGTCAATTCTGTACATGAAAGATATAAAGAAAATAAAAATTAGGTCGGTTTATATGTCGATTATAGAACCTAAAAAACCACTCAACAGAATTCTTGTCTGTCTGTCTGTCTGTCTGTCTGTCTGTCTGTCTGTCTGTCTGTCTGTTTGTTTGTTCGTCAATCACGCAAAAACTACTGGACAGAAATTGATGAATTTTTGCATGGTATTAGCCTAGGTTCCCAAGGTACATTTTTTTTGGGTTTCATTCCGAATTTCATTATAGTTTTATTTAAAAAAAATAAAAACTGAAAAATGTAAATTACTTAAAATACCGATAACTACTGT
>JAATLQ010034444.1:85624-99443 GCA_013421005.1 Heliconius erato x Heliconius himera
AGAATTCTTGTCTGTCTGTCTGTCTGTCTGTCTGTCTGTCTGTCTGTCTGTCTGTCTGTTTGTTTGTTCGTCAATCACGCAAAAACTACTGGACAGAAATTGATGAATTTTTGCATGGTATTAGCCTAGGTTCCCAAGGTACATTTTTTTTGGGTTTCATTCCGAATTTCATTATAGTTTTATTTAAAAAAAATAAAAACTGAAAAATGTAAATTACTTAAAATACCGATAACTACTGTATAAAATTAATTTATTTTTAGCATGGTAATAGTTCAAAACCTAATGCAACTTATAGAATAGTTTTTATCATAGAGTACAAAGAAATTTTACCAGAAAAAATAACATAACTATATTTTTTTATAAAAAAAATCGACTTCTTCAATTTCAATCGGATTTCATACTCTGAACTTAACCAAACTTTCACCAAACTACCCTTTGTGTGTACCCTTTCTAATAATAAAAAAAAACATTAAAATCGGTTGAATTGATATTGAGATATTAGTGCATTTGTCGCGCACATACATAATGTAAATTTGAGATTTATATGATTTTTTCATAGATACCATTGTCGGAAATGAACTAAATTAAAACGGGACTACACGGGACGCACTAGCTTCCAAATAAAAAAAGAATCATCAAAATCGGTTCACACAGTCAAAAGTTCTGAGGTAACAAGGATAAAAAATACAGTCGAATTGATGACCTCCTCTTTTAAGAAGTCGGTTAATAGAAATTTGACATAATTAAATTACGATTATTGTATTTAACCACAATTTAAAAGAAGAAAGTAAATTAAGGCCGTTCGTGGTACAGGGGCACAAAGCATAATCTGGTTGTGGGTTCTATTCCCACTTGAGGAAATTAAATATTTATTTAAATTTATACTTCCATTTCATCGCTCTGGTGTCGAGGCAAAGTGCGGCGTTGAGTTTCACTACTCAGCACGTAATGACTACAGAATTCCGCGGAAAGTAGGAAACAGGAAGAAGTGTCTTAACACTAGGTTCCCTCTGCCTACCCTGCTGCGTGCGGGATACAGCGTGAAGCTGAAAAAAGAAGTACAATTAATAGTTGTTTAGTCTACCATAATTATTATTTTAAACGTCAACGTTGGTGACATTAACAAAAATAATAAAGTAGGTATATTTTTCGGGACTAGCTCAAATGGCGATACTGCAATAAAAAGTACAGTAATACCCCGACTTACGCTACCCCGTTTTACGTGAATTCGGAGATACACGGTTTTTCATTTTGATTGCCGCGCATCGGCTCTCTCACTCTGCCCACTCAGAGTTCAGTTTGCGACAGGTTTAAACATGTTGCGTGTGAAATTGTTTTACGTGCGCAGTGCGTTTTACTTATAATCTCTAATTATAACGTCTAAAAGAAAGAAAAATGAGTCATTTGAGCATAACAAGAAAAGAAAACACGGTCTTTGGAGAGAAAATTAAATATAATTAAAGACTTTGAAGCAAAAATGAAAATTTGTGAATTGGAAAAGAAGAAAAATTTAACTCGGCAGGCAACATTGTTAGAATATATAAAGCCTTCCAGCTCAAAATAATTCCGGTTTAGGTTACTTTCATTTTTTTTTCATAACAATGTAATTTTTTTTATTATCCTACACTTTATTAAACATTTTTCTTCTAAATTATGTTTTTTTTTAAACTCTGGTCCTGATTAAAGAAACTTTATATGCAAAGTTGAACACCGACTTACGCGAATTCGACTTACGCGGCAATCGCTCGGTCCCACCTACCGCGTAAGTCCGGGGTATTGTATATGTATTTGGAAATTAAATTCTGATTGTGAGTTCATAGTTTATAAAACTTTATATTGTGTTTAGATGACGCGCTGATGTCAATACATTTTAATCATTGACAAATACGTTGCATTCATTTACAGTAGATATATTTCTCAAGAGAACTTTCTTAAGACTTTATATATAAATATATAAAAAATACATTAAATAATCATGTTAAGGACGTATCAAATATTAATGTCATCTGTAAAATAACGTGAAGCTGACTAAACTTAATGCTATATTCAAAACAAATGAATTGTATGTAAATTTATTAATACGTTTCAAGTATGAAAAAAAATGCAATTTAATTGCGTTTCTTCTCCTTTTTTTTCCAATATTTTATATTTCTATTATTTATATCAATATATCAGGGACGTAAATGCGGGAACAGAGCCATGCCATCTTAGTACAAAGTAACCTCTAAAAAATGTATTTACGCGTTATAAATAAAGAATAAAAAATATGTGTGATTCCTCTATAGAATATATTATTATACATTATATCATAAAAATAAGTTTAAACTGTGCATATGAAGGTATCCTCCTGTAGTATAACTATTTTCAATTACTATCAACACTACAATGTCAATACTATTTGGTATTATAGTGTAATTTTGAACATTTTGAATATTTTCCCATTCCATTTATAAATAGTCTATGTTTTTCATTATAATGAAAAACATAGACTATTTTTAATTTGAAAAAATAGTTTATTAACTATAAGGTAGTTTTTCAAAAGGTATAAGAATCAAAAATTGCCTAAAATATGCTTCCTTCGCAAGTGTTATAATAACTATTGGTATTAATTAACCAAAAAAATACTATAAATATTAAATATGCTCAATTATACAAAGTTTTTTTGTCAGCACCACTTTAAATAAAACCACAGTTTTAACTACTTTATAAAAAACCCAATAATAAAAAAGTTATGTTTTCAAACAAAATAAATAATAAAATTATTGTTGTCAAATAAAATATAATTTGTCGAGAACGACACACGCACACATAAACCTATCAAAGGGAAACCGCCGAAATCGAGTCGTAGGTATTGGCGGCAAAGTTCAAAGTTCTAAAGATTTTAGTAGTATTTTTGTAGTAGTATGTGTTTACGTTATTGGTATCTATGCGTAACTGCGTCACACGAAATATAGATATAAATAAGTCTTCACTGTTGATGTATATTGCTTAATTTCTTTAAAATATTTTACCCTATATGCTGTTTCCGTAAAAGGACGCTTCTCATCTCTTCTTTGTTAAAGGCCGTCGCGGCACAGGGGCACAAAGTTGGGGCTGTAACGCGACTGGTGTGGGTCCGATCCCTTGGAGGATTGAATTATAATTTAATAATATTTTCATTTCGTTTAATAATATTTTCAGTTCGCACATCAGTCACACATTACACGCAATATCTTAACACTAAGTTGCCCTGCTAAAGGCGGGATAAAACGTGTATCTGGTTTTAACTTTGTGTGAGCCGATTAAAATAAAGTCCAGTCCAGTTGAGGCCAGTCGTGGCGCAACGGCACGAAGTGTGACTGTGAAACTGACTGTTTGTGGGTTCGATCCCTACTCGAGGAGATTAAATATTTACTTAAATTTATATTTCCATTTCGTCGCACTGGTGTCGAGGTTAAGCACGGCGTTGAGTTCTGCCACTCAACACGCAATGCCTCCAGTGGGGAGGCATTGCCTGTTGAGTGGCAGAACAACAAAGTGGGGAATGGAGTGTCTTAACACTAGGTTCCCTTTGCCTAACCTGATGTGTGCGGGATATAGCGTGAAGCTGATTAAAATAAAACTAATACTCAATATTTAAGGGCAGTTTGCCAAAATACAAACAAAAAAAATATTTAAATCGGTTAAGCAGTTTCTGAGATTATCGTGAAGAAACGCTCAGACAAACAGACCAACTGACCAAGTTTTATTACATTGTTAATTGTAATATCTTCTATGTACAAACACTGATGAGTTAGGATTTTATTGTAAGTATCGATAAGTTATGTTTTTATTTCAAACATTCAATTGAAGATTCTTATAGGAGATACAAAAATGCGACCTAAAGTTTTAATAACTTTCTCATAAAAAATCTTCATTGTGCTGCAAACATACATAATAGGCATATCAAAACATGAATATATTTCAGTGTGTTAAGTAAATAATTCTGTGGTATAAGCGGGCGAAGCCGCGAGCGGGTCGCTAGTAATTATATATAACCGTTAAATGTAATTGTAAAATAAAGTAAAAACTACTAATAATATATAAAAAGTCCGTCGTCTGTCGTGTCGTCTGCCGCTGAGTGGCATTGTCGTTTTCTCTGTAAGTCGTAAACTGTCATGCGTGAGTGCATCTTGTCGCCGTCACTTCCCCAAACAACTATAACTTATAGTTAATTTTGTAGACAAGGGATTTTTTTAGATCATTTTTTTATTTATAATTATTATTGAGGCCAGTCGTGGCGTAGAGGCACAAAGTGTGACTGTAAATCGATTGGTTGTGGGTTCGATCCCCACTCGAGGAGATGAAATATTTACAGAAGAAGTGGGGAACGGAGTGTCTTAACACTAGGTTCCCTCTGCCTACCCTGCTGTGTGCGGGATACAGCGTGAAGCTGATTTATTTTTTATAAAAAAATAGTTAATAACTACAACGAGCAACTGTTATTTTTTATTGTATAACTTTTTGGTTGCTTAACTTTTTGTTTGCTTTGTCGGGGAACGTCTAGCAAGATACTCAACTATTGCTCTTTTAAGTATTTTTTTAAACTTCACGCTGCACTACTGCTTCCCGTACATAACAGAGTAGGCAGAGAAAACTTGGGAACCTAGAACCTAGTGTAGTATAGTAAGTCACTTCGTTTCCGTTAAATAAATATATAAATTAACACACTTCCGTTTTCCATTTTTGTGCCGAATTATGGAGGCATTGCGTGTTGAGCGACAGAACCCTACTTTAGTAAACGTCGACGACGTTACCTAGTACATATTTAGTTAGTTAATATTTCAGCTTAGTTTCTCGGACGAGCATAAACGTCATTTAATGTATAGATATATGTTTAATGGAGAACTCTAGGAAAGTAACAAAGATCATTTAATAAAAAAAATACTCTTTAGTCCGTTATTCATAAATGAACTACCATATCTAGAGATATGAAGAGAAAGATTATTTTTTATACCCAGAAATAAAAATAAAAGCAGCATAATAATAACCACCACGCATATCAATTCACACAGTACATACGATAAAACACCTTCCGTTAGTAAAGAGGGTACTTTACACCGTAAAGGCTACCTGAGGCGTGTTCAGTCAAACGTTGAGTTCCGTGCAGGTGTAAGAAGTAAGAATTACTGAAACGTGCTCTACTGCCTTGTATTGGCCTTTTTTGTTCGTCTAAAAGTCCCATTTTGATTATGTATTGATAGCTAAGCCAGCCAAGCGTGTATGACTGTAAAAGTAAAGCTGTCATGAAGGCAGGCAGAGTGAACCTAGTGTTAAGACACTGCGTTTTACCTGAGTGTAAGCCAAACCCACAACCGTCACGTTTACAGTCACACTCTGTGCCTCTGCGTCATAAAAACAACGTAAATTAGTGCATTTCGCCTAAAAAAATATAATTTTATTATCTTACGCAATTTCCAAATTTTTCACAATTTATCGATATATAGGGGAATAATGTTTAAATTATTTTTATTTTTCCGCTTTGTTTTACACGCCGTGAAGGCGGAATTCGGTTCCACCGCTCATGAATATGTCTTCAAATTGGATATGGATATGTCTTAAAATCAGAGTGACTCATCACTTCCCCTGCGATCGCACACCCTTTACGAGCGTCCATCAATGCTCGTACTTTTTCTTTAGGGGCGGGCACAGAATAGGCACATAATCCTGTACAAATTTATTTTCTTGAATGTATGTATGTACGTTACAAATCTATGTATATTACTGTACTACCACACAGTAGGGTAGACAAATGAACCCAGTGTTAAGACGCTCCGTTACCCATTTTTCGCCGAATTCTGAAGGCATTGCTTTTTGAGCGACGAAACTTAACATTGCTCTTTGCCTCAACACCAAAGAGAAGAAATGAGAATAAAAATTTAAATAAATATTTCATTTTCCCGAGTGGGAATCCAACCCACAACCTGTCGCGTTACAGCCACACGCTTGTGCTCCTGCGCCACGGTTGGCCTTATTTTATTTCTAATCTTCATTTAGATGCCACAATACTCATCTGGTACTAATATCCTCGTGAATGCCAATAGTACAAACAATTAAAGACTCTAATACCTGTGATATAAAGCTCATATTAATATGTTCATTTTAAAATCGCATCATTGAAGTCTATAATTAAAATGATATAAGCCATCTAAGTTTCATCGTGATTGAACTTTTTGTATATTTTATGGAAATTGAAAAAATATGAGGAAATGAATATATTAAACGTGTTTATTGCCTTAGAATTTATATTCTATAGGTAAGATGATGATGAGGCTGAGATTGAGGCCAGTTGTGGCGCAGCGGCACGAGGTGTGACTGTAAAACCGACTGGTTGTGGGTTCGATCCCCACTCGAGGAGATGAAATATTTACTTAAATTTATATTTCCATTTCTTCGCTCTGGTGTCGAGGTTAAGCACGGCGTTAAGTTCTGCCACTCGACACGCAATGCCTCCAGAATTCGGCAGAAAGTGGGGAACGGAGTATCTTAACACTAGGTTTCCTCTGCCTACCCTGTTGTGTGCGGGATACAGCGTGAAGCTGTTAAAAAAAAAAGATGACGATGAGGCCGTCGTAGTGCTGTGGTACAGTTCTCGTGGATTCGATACCCACTCGGGGGATGATTCTTCATAAGAAAACAAATCTCCACCGTAAAATTTATATGGGGGACTCATTTAAGCTTTTATTCTTTTTAATTTTAACTTTTAATCCTAATGAACCACTGAAAGCTCAGGTTACGGTTTTTTTTCTTTTTAGTTTTAATCAGTCGGGATTTATGTTTTTAATAATTATATTTTTATTATTATATTTCCCTATCTGGTAAACAATGCGCAGAGTAAAGCAGACATAGAGTTCCAACACTTAACAAGCAATGTCTTCAAAAATCTTTGGCAGAAAGTGGGAAGACTTTACTTTTTTAAAAAACTTATGACTTTATAATTAGTTTAGCCATATCTATATGTAAAATGGTTGGAATACGTAACACTAACCTAAATAAGATAAAATTAATTTAAATGCAAAGAAATGTGGTTGTAGAAAGAAAAATCCGCATCGTAATCTGTCCATAAGTTTGAGAGCTATGATGACACAGACAGACAAATACACAAACATCGCCGTCAAAGTTACCACTCTTTTAGCTTCGGGGGGTTAAAAAAAGTAAACTCAACAAGATTTTTATTTGGAAAATGTTTGAATATCTATGGTAGAAGATTTTTATTTTCAACTTTACGTTGTATTCCGCATGTAGCAGACTAGGCAAAGGGAAGCTAGTGTTAAAACACTCCGTTTCCCACTTTCCGCCGAATTTTCAAGGCATTGCGTGTTGAGTGGAGGAACTCAATGCCGCGCTTTGCCTTGTTACCAGGGACGAAAAATGAAAATATTCATAAATAATTCATTTCTTCAAATAAGAATCGAATAAACACGCGTTGCGTTTACAGTTACGCTTGCGCCACTGCGCCACGTCGGCCACTACGAGATATTAAGGTGCAGATAAATAACTAAGCTTTATATTAATAAAATACTAAGATTTTATTATTATTACGTACATTTTAAGCTAAGCTATAATTCACTTACTTACAAAAATCTTAACATCTTTTTAGAAAACATATAAAAACTTTGAACGTAGCTGTATTTGAACTCGCACATCTTGGAAACCGTCCAAGCGCCTTGACCAACTAAGCCATACGTTCTCATCGGGCTACGTCGAAATTCTTATACGTTTGTTACAACTTGCTGTGCTAGCATCTCTGTAGGGAACTTTACAAATTTCCACTATACAAAGACAATTAGGTATGTTTCTTTTCTAAGTATGGAAGAACACTTTAAATTTGTAAAAAATCTTAACATCCTTTTTAAATCTTAAAACTATTTTTTTTTTACTTGTTTTTTTATTTAAAAAAACTTTATTATTATACTATTACTGAAGCATTTAAATTTATCTCTTCAAATACGGCTTTTTATATTAGAACCCACTATACCTTCGTTGATTTATTAATTTTTTATACCTTCATAAAATTCTTATATTATGAAAATGATAGTGGCTGTACTGGCGCAGCGGTACAGCGTCTAGCTATAAACGCGACGGTTGAGGTTTCGATTTCCATACGGTTCGATTTCTTTGCTTTCAAATTTAATAATCTTATGTAGCTTAGCATTTTCACATAGTAAAAAGAATTACTCAATATTTTCATTATCTAATTCTAGTAACAAAGTGCAGCGTTGATTTCCGCCACTTAATACATAATTCCTCAAAAATTTGGCGGAAAGGAAAACAAAATATACTAATAGTAGGTTCCTTTGCCTACTCTGCCATATGCGGGATACAGCGTGAAGCTAAAATTCAGGCAAACTATATACCCTTTCTAAGCTCAAGCAGTTTTAGTGGCCGCGGTTTGAGTATACCTGTCCTTATTACTAATAGTGGTCTGTTGATCATTTATCGGCTTTCTCTCGTACATTTAACTACCATCGTTAGTCGCGGACTGCGGTAGATCATGGGTTATAAGTTTCGTAATCAAATAAATGGATTTTGTTGATGAAAAAATAGTTAGGTAAAATAGTTATATACTTTATTAAAATAAGATTGTAAAATATTTTTTCCATTACTATTTTACGTGGCCTAAGTCGAATCATGAACCTTTTTGATGCCATTGCAGATCTTCTACCTAAGTATTTTTTTTTGGGAAGCTAGTGTTCTCATTAAGACACAAGTTTTTCACTTCTCGCAGAATTCCGAATACATTGTGTGTTGTGTGGCGAAACTCAACGCCGCGCTTTGTCTCGTTACAAGACCGAGAAAATGAATATATATAAATATTTCAATTTCTCGAGTTGGAATTGAACCAACAAACAGTCATCTTTACAGTCACACGATATTGATATTTGGCCGTTTTCTATTTGAAATGCTTATTGAGACTTACGAGTGAAAGTTATTCCATCATCATAAGGAAATTTTATGAAGATAAACTTCGGATTTATAGTACGTAATTTGTACGTATACTTTACGATAAAATGTAAAATTTAAATATTTTAACGTTTTGTTTACGACCGCAAGCTTAGGCACGAGTCCTGCGGGGGGCGCCTTTGCCACCGATGACATCCTCTCATGCAGGTACACAGTGCTTGTTCTTTCTTATGGACAGAGTACCAAGAGGTACCTTTCTCAACTGGTGACGCTATGAAGGCCATTAGGACTAATATTAATATCGAAATAAAAGTGCAAAGAGGATTTGACGGTGGAGGAAGACGGTAGAGATTGTAATTGTAGGATAATTTTTGTAACATTTAATTATAATTGTGTAATTAACGTGAAGTAAAAAATATCAGTTAGGTCCCATCTCTACAAATGTATGCTATTGGCTATGGTAATGTCGTTTTCATTCATAAATTATAATCTATGAATGAAATGAGAATGATTTTTGAATACGAACCGTAGGATGGCGTTTCGCCATTTAAAACGCTGTGTGTTGAATTTGGATAGAAAGCGGAGAACCTTATGTTGTTACTTAATGTCAAGACACTCCTAATATTTGAAAAAAAAAAGTTATTTCTGCTAATTGCCGGAAGGTTACCATAAAAATCCTTTTCAGTTCGAACCTCTAACTATCCTATAAAGTTTGATCATCATTAGTACAGCAATTGCTAACAGTTAGTTTTGATCGACACCTTTATAATGTTTTAACGGTAACGTGTCCAAGTTATCTAACTGCGCCAAGTACTTGTAATATATAATTTACAGTAATGTCGCCAATTTTCAGAATGTAGTTTTATCACATGCAAGTAATAAAAAATTAAATGCTTTCTGAAGCTTCATTTAGATTATCAACAATAATAAATTGGTAAAGAAGTTATAAATAACTATAAAATATTCATTTTGACATACACATTTTTGTTAACAACAAACACATTTGTTTTAGTTGTTAGCTTCACGTTACTTCAAGCACAACTAAGTAGGCAAAGAGAACTTGGGAAACTAGTATTAAGACATTCCGTTCCTATTAAAGCGCTTCTATTCTCCACATTCCGCTGAATTTTGTGGCATTGCGTGATGATTCACGGAACTCAACACCGCACTTTGCCTTGTTACCAGAGCAAGTAAACGGATATAGTAAATATTTCATTTTCCCGAGTGGGAATCGAACTCACAACCATCGCCTTCATAGTCACCCCCTAGAGCTACGACGGCTTCATTAATTAAATATTATTTAAGTTTATATTGAAATTAAAATGTGTATAAGACGATGTGGGGCAGTAGAATATGTTCTATATGTGTGGTCACTGTATTCACGACGGTTGTCGATTTGATTTCCACTTGGAGAAATTATATAGATAAATATTATTTGAACATTGTTCTGATTACCACAGAGGGGAACCCAATTCCGCTATTCTGCGTAACAGGGTATGTAGTGAGAGCCTCGAGTTAAGAACTTAAGACACTCTGTTTCTTACTTTTAGTCAAATTTTCGAGATATTGTGTATTAGGTGCTGGAATCCTTTAGGGTTTTTTTATTTAATTTAGAATTTGCCTGTTCTGACATAGCAGAAAGATCAATGTATTTTTACTCGACTGAGTCGAAATAAACCCGGACGGAGGGTTATGTTTTTAACCCGTATGTTTATATGTACATATGTATGACTGTTTTTTTTGTTCCATTGTAACTGTTAAACCAGAGAATTAATTTTGATAAATGTATTAATTTAGTTTATACAGACAGTTCTTTTATTTTATTTACAATAAATATCTCTTGATTACAATAAAATATCTCTTGTCCACAGTAACGGGCTGTTAACAGCGTTCTTGGCGCTGTCCTTGCTGTGCCTGGCGTGTGGCAACAGCGCCGCGGTGCTCGCCGCTACTGGCCTGCAGCGGGACTCGCTTCGACAGCCGGAGACGATTAGTAGTTTTGAGGTAATATAACTTATATGTACAAATATAATAGATATATTATAGTATGGTCGATGAGTCGTGGCCGCTTTGAAGTTGGTTGCGTGATGGCTGTGCACATGAGTGAACAATGTGCAAAAGTTCTGATAGTCGAATCTGTCAGACGATAAGCAGATCAGCAAAACAGCTAAAAAGAAAACTATCCACTATTTAAAATGGGTATTTAAATGTTACGGAGTGGGTATTTAGATCTTACGAGCCTAAATATGTTAATTGTGCCAAGATTTTTCTTTAGTTTTCTCTATAAACATGAGTTTTCTAGAAGTAAAAAATGAATGAAAACTGTAATAGGCAAATATAAAACAGGCAAAATTTAGACATTAGGGTGAAAAATGAGGGACGGTGTGTTATCATTCCCTCCCTACACCCTGCATTGTGTGGGATACAAAGTTTATAAAAAAAACTTAAATCTAAAATAACTTTTACTACCTTCTATCTTACTAATTACAAAATTAGCTTCACGCTGTATGCCGCACACAGAAGGGTAAGCAGAGAGAACGTAGTGTTAAGACACTCCCGTTCCTCATTATCCGCCAAATTCTGCAGGCATTGAGTATTGAGTGACCGAACTAAATGCGGCGCTATGTCTCGACACCAGAGCAAAGAAATGAAAATGTAAATTTAAATAAATATCTCATTTTCTCTAGTTGGGACCAAAACCAAAAGACTGTCGCGTAGTCTATCTGTCTGTATGTACTTTGCAAGCATTGCACATATTACAATGATCCCGCAAAGCAAAATGAATACAATCAGCGTGTCTTAATCTTATAAGATGCGGTTTATTATGCACTACTTACTGCATTGGGCAAGTATAGTGGTTGGGTATGTACGCAATAGTATACTTCTCAATTTTAATTTACTTTTCTTGGATAAGAATAAAAAATAACTCTATATAAGATTTTAGATATATAGATACAACATTTTTTTACGATCTTTTTAGATACGCTAAGGAATGAAACATATATTTAGCAACCGTAGTGCAGTGGCACGACCTCTGCGATTGGCAATCAATGGGGAGAAACATTTTGCACGGTGCTGAGTTCCGCCACTCAACATGCGAGACATTGAAGAATAAGAACTCGGTGGAAAATGGGGAACGGTGATTGTAGAAGAACTCGGTGGAAAGTGGGGAACGGAGGGTCTTAGTGGAGAACAAGATGTCTTAACAATACATTCCCAGGTTCCCTGTGCCTACACTGCATGCGGGAAACAGCGTGAAGCTAAAAAACATAAATATTACGCAATATTTTAGTAAAGTTCAAGGACATCGTGATGATCACGATGGCAGCGAGACATTACCTACTGTTTATATATCATTAGATGGCATTGTACGTGCTTGCCTCTGCCCGAGCGTGGGAACATCGGTTTAAATTCCTTATAATAAAATCATTTTATAATAAAGTAAACAGATTAAACAATGTTATTTATAACTAGTTTTACAGTTTCCTCGCAGGGTATCTACCCCACTATGGAACCTAGTGTTAAGTCACTCCGTTCCACACCCACAGTCTATTATTCGATACATTGCGTGTTGAGTGACCATTTGGAGTATCTGTGGGGTTAGAGGTCCAGGGCATATAAACCTTAAATGTAAGCATCCTGGTAAAGACCAAACTGCCATCTAGGTGTATAGAGCAGCGTAGAATGTTGAAATTGAACTTGTATTCGTCATTAGGGTGTAAGGAAACACTAAGAAGCTAATCAATTAGGTCTCATCTCATAATTACGACAATTTTATGCATATTTTAATTTTTTTTGTAATTCTTGATATGAGAAATAAAATAAAAATATTATGTAACAATAAAGAAAAAAGCAACAGTTGCTTCAGTAATGTAAATTTGGTATCACCAGTTTGGTACATAGCTGTCGTGTGAAACATGTCATATGCCAGAACAACCGACCGCATTCAGTATATATTTTATTGCGCAAACATTCCTCTGTTTGAAGTTAGCCGCTGGAATAGTTAAGAATGTTCTGAAATATACAGGTGCTTTAACCTGCGGCTTCGCCCGCGTGGTTGAGTGGTAGTAACTAAGAATTTTGTTTATCAGCTTCATACTGTATCCTGCACACAGCTGGGTAGGCAGAGGCAATCTAGTGTTAAGACACTCCGATCCCCACTTTCTGCCGAATTCTGGAGGCATTGCGTGTTGAGTGGCAGAACTAAACGCCGCGCTTTGCCTCGACACCAGATCGAAGAAATGGAAATATAAATTTAAATAATTATTTCATAATAACAACTTTATGCCATCAAAAACATCCTGTAAAAAAACCCAAGTCTCGCAGCTCAGTCTTTCTACCGTAAAAAGTTGTGAGATCCATATAATACCAAGTCGGTTAATCTATTTAGTCTTTACTTAAAGGACCTTCTGTCTTAAGTTATTACAGTAGTTATTATCATGCCAATATTAAAAATATTTTACGTTTTAAACAAATAGATCGACTTGACATCGCATGAAAACACAAGCTATCGAAAGACATAATAGATTTCATATTCAGAAGGACTCTGGTGAGGAATTCGGTTGCTGGCCCGTCGTGCTGTGTAGTGTAATACATACTAATAATGAAATCATGCGATGTCCAAGTCGATCTATTTGTTTAAAACGTAAAATATTTTTAATATTGGCATGATAATAACTACTGTAATAACTTAAGACAGAAGGTCCTTTAAGTAAAGACTAAATAGATTAACCGACTTGGTATTACATGGATCTCACAACTTTTTACGGTAGAAAGACTGAGCTGCGAGACTTGGGTTTTTTTACAGGATGTTTTTGATGGCATCTCACTTCTTTTTGTAGAGTCCTACTTTTTGGTACCTATCTACATTTATTATTTTCTATTATATAGTAATAAT
>JAATLQ010034445.1:0-56955 GCA_013421005.1 Heliconius erato x Heliconius himera
TACTAACCATCTATGTTAGGTATAATGTATATATTAATTTTATTTATTTTTTTTTATAGGTGAAGGCAATTTTTAACTGGATCTTTTTTTTTAACATGCATTCTCCTATTGTGTAACATTATCTCTTTTACCGTACAACCTCCTTCGTGTTTTCTCCATACAACGTGACATTGGCGAAGTGATATGTGCTCTACTGGCACGCTCGGAACGCCATAATCGAAGAACCAAACCAAACCAAACCTATTTTTAAGACACTCCGTTCCCCACTTTCCGCCGAATTCCGTAGGCATTGCGAGTTGGTTAGCGGATCTCAACGTCGCGTTTGCCTCGACACCAGAGCGAAGAATTGAAAATATAAATGTAAGTAAATATTTTATCTCTTCGAGTGGAGATCGAACCCACAACCAGTCGATTTTACAGTCACACTCTGTGCCCCTGCGCCACGACTGGCCTCATTGGCCTCATTAGTCTCTTACTATTTATATATATATATATATATAGAAAAAAAACAACTTTAGCAATTCATAATGATGTAGTTCAATCTCCTCACGTCCGCAACCTTTGAGATGATACTAAGTGTCTTAAAGAAACTCGCTAATTGAAATTAAGAAATATGTTAGAACATATTTTGAAATCATAATGTAAAGGTATGGTTGACTCTCATTTAGACGCTACTCTTGTTGATAGATTATTTAAAGTTATTTATTGTTAAAAAAATGTATTTCTGAGGCAATGGTGGCACACAGCGTTTGCCTGTAAACGCGATGATTGTGGGTTCGATTCCCACTCTCAATTTCTGCTCTCTTAAGAAGAGAAAAAGCAGCATTGAGTTCCACCACTCAACATGCAATGTCACAAGAATTGATACCGTTCCACATCGTCACAGTAGATAGTAGTAGATTTAATTTAGCCTGCTATAAAAAAATTAAAATATTCTATGCAACTGTGTTCCAATACATCAGCGTGACTTTGCAGAAGTGCTGTACTAGCGCGCCTGAAACGCCATAACTAAAGCTAACACACTCCGTTCTCCTATTGATTTCGTCAATTGGTAGAAAAATAATATTTTTTATTGTTTTTTAAGTATCTCGCCAAATGCGCATAGCAGGTAACAGAGGGAACCTGGAAACTTAATATTAAGAAACTTTATTCTCATTAAGTTTCTTAATATTAAGTACTACTTTCTGTCGAATTCTCGAGGCATTGCGTGTTGAGTGGTTATATGGTGATGTTAAATATTTCATGGCGAACGTGGGAATCGAACCCACAACCGTCGCACTTACAGTCACAAACTTATGCCCTTGAGTCACGACACACACATACATTCATTATAAAATAAAACTATAATATTATAGTTTATACATATATATGCTCCTCGAGTGGAGATTGTATTCACAACTACCGCGAGTACAATAAGCTAATCGTAATATGAGAGCGTCTGTAAGATTTACAGGCCTGTAAGATTCTTTTTTTTTTTTATGGAAAAGACAAGGCAAACGAGCGTGCGGGTCCCCTGATGGTAAGTGATCACCACCGCCCACGACCCCGTGCAACACCAGAGGAGCTACAGGTGCGTTGCCTGCCTGTAAGGTGGGTTGGGCGCCGGAGCCCGGCATTACGTGATGCGAAACGTAGTGGCATAAAGGCACTACTTCACGCCGGTTTTAAATGCCGGGGGTGGTAATGATCCGGTCGAGTCTGCCCATGCGTGTTGCCATTGCTGGCGACGTGACTCTACCACACGTACTTTAGTCGCCTCTTACGACACCACCAGTACCAGGATGATCCTATTCTAGGCCGGGATCACACGGCAGTGTGGCCGGGATCACTCGGACTGAATGTGGACTCTATAGTCATTTATGGTCCTAACCCAGTCCTAACCCTACTCTACTACACGCCTAAAAATGGGAAGGTTTTTATATTATATATATCTAGAAACCTGAATATCTAGCATACTAATTTAGACTATAACGGTTTAAGTGACCTAATGTAATGACATAAAGGTCACTAAAATTAACGAGAACCCAATGACAGCGGATCATTTTAATGAAGCTCCCACTGTGAAGTGCATACGAAAGCAATCATATCCAATTAAAGTATATCCAACTGTTGTGTGTGGTACAAGTTATAAGCTAACCAATGTACTTTTTAAAAATATATTTTTTTTTAAACGTTCTCGCTGTAACCCGCATACCTCATCGACATCATTACCACCGATTTATAACCCAATGCTGACGCGACGTGATGCCATAACTTCCACATACTATTTTATACAAAATAAGATATCATCATGTTCTAAATAACGATGTATGTGCAAATGCAAAACATTATAGAGGAGTACTAAGTTAAAGTCTATACATACATAAAACATTTAAATAATTGTATTATGTATATAAAACATTTTTATTAGTAGCTGACAGATATCACACAATCAAAATTTTTATACGAAACCTTAAATTAAAAAGTTCGAAAATTCAAATGTAGGCTTAAATTACAATTTAGCTTCCTAAGAAAGTAAGAGAAAACAATAAGAGATGATTTATCTAAATTATTAAAATAAGAAGAATAATCAGTATTATACATATAAGGATCATAAGATTATGGCTATACATGAACGCTAAAATAGGAGTTCTCGAAATTCGTATGTGGCGAGAAAAAGCGGGATTTTTCACTTTACATCCACGCAAACCAATTTGTGGTTGACCACTAATACCATATAAAAGTGTATGTTAAGCACTGTATGCTGGATAGTCAAAGCAATGTTTATTTAACTAATTGATATTTCTTTTCAGACGCTGCTTGATTGTATAAGAGATTAGGTCTTTCTGCCCAACATACAAAGATTTTGATAAAAGAGATATAATGAATGGCGTTATGTTTGTAGATATAATAATAATATCAAAATAAAATATTGCCTAAGTAATATACGTTACCAAACTTTTAAATTCTACTTATACTTCAGAAATATGGATTTTTAGCTTCACGCCTACATATAGGGTAAGAAGATGGAATCTAGTGTTAAGACAATCCGTTACCCACTTTCCACTCAATTTCCGAGATATTGCGTACTGAGTACCGGCACTCAATACTGATCTTTAGAAAATAATTTATTCCTTAAGTGGAATATGATCGGACCTACAACCATCATGCTCATAATCAGGTGCTGTGCCGCTACGCTACGATGGCCTCGAACCACACCACATTTAGACCCACTTCAAAATACTACATATAAAGATTAAAATATTTCTTTTACAGAAAAGTCATATATCTTTTAACTTATACCACACGTAAAAGTCAAGGCCAAAGTTAATTTCTGAGTACCCTCGATTTACTAATAAAGCGCTACTTAAACATTTTGTAATACCCGTAGATCTACTTCCACTCTCGTTACGTACCGTTCTTAACGATCATACTAACAACGATTTTGCACAAGGTTTAAATTATATCATACATTTTATAAGAATCTTTGATTTTGTTACTTAATTTTGTTGCAATTACTGAATAGTAGTTAGTACATATGCATATATATATATATATATATATATATATATATACTAGCGGCTCGCCCACGGCTTCGCCCGCTTAAAATACATGATTATTGATTTAATAAGCAGAATTGATTGACAACTATAATGACTTCTAATATTATTTTTTACGACATTATCGTCAAAGAATTTTTGATTGTTTTAAATAAAAAAATACGACCATTGTTGATATTTAATATTTTTTGTAACTTTATGTTCTTTTTACCTATATAATATACTCTGTTAAATGTGCTGATGTCAGTGAATAATTTAATTTACTCACTCAGAAACAGCCTTAAATGTTAAATTATTGATTTGAAGGATTCATAATATTCTTTGTAAAATAACTGTAATAATTGCATATTAACTCCTGTACAGTTGAGGCCGGTCCTGGCGCAGCGGCACGAGGTGTGACTGCAAAACCGACTGGTTGTGGGTTCGATCCCCACTCGAGGAGATGAAATATTTACTTAAATTTATATTTCCATTTCTTCGCTCTGGTGTCGAGGTTAAGCGCGGCGTTGAGTTTTGCCACTCAACACGCAATGCCTCCAGAATTCGGCAGAAAGTGGGGAACGGAGTGTCTTAACACTAGGTTCCCTCTGCCTACCCTGCTGTGTGCGGGATACAGCGTGAAGCTAATTTAATTTTTTTAATTTTTAACTCCTGTACAGTTTTTAAATTAGTTACATATATTATATGAACGAACCAACCAAAAAATCTTTGTATTTGCTTGATATTTCTTTCAAGATCGTTCTTTATCTCTGTGTTGAATTAATTACGACTTCTTATAAATGACGATAACTTTTTTTTTAATGAACCGATATTTAAAATCTTTACGATATATACATATATATTTATCTTTACGTTGCGCAAAAGATGTGCCTCCTTAATACTGCAGGGACCTAAAGACTGCGGGGTAGCTCCAACAGCATCCTAAATATGATCTCTAATAGATTAGATTGTGTATATGTAAACCATTGTTGCTCCATTTCGAGTGGGATGGAGAAGCAACTTAAATACTAACATAGACATTTAAGCTTTTTACTGTTACTAACAAAATGATTCATAATTTATGTTACTTGATATAAATAAAATAATAATAATATCCAGCTTATAACATGGTAGAGACAGAGAGAGAGAGGGTGAGGATGAGATAGATAGAGATAGAGTTCAATAAATATATTATATAGTTAGTGTTTAATTAAAATCCGTAAATTGTTAGTGATTAGCAATAGGCTAACCACTGTAATCAAAATCAGCGTTCACCATTCGTTTACAATCTGTCAATATTTATATAATCTAAACTTTCTATATGCAGGATACACCGTGAAGCTATAAAAAATGGATTTACTTACCATTCAGTCAGGCCAGACGTGGCGCAGGGACACAGAGTGTGATTGTAAACACGACGGGTTGTGGATTCCATGTCCACTCGAGGATTAAAAATATCTATATATCCATTTCTTCACTCTGGTCCAGTTAGAGCGCGGCGTTGTGATCCGTCACTCAACACGCAATTTCTCCAAAATTCAGCTGAAAGTGGGAACAGAGTGTCTTAGCAAAAACTCCTTCTATCATTTATTCAGAAAATATATTTTGTTTATATTTCAGGAGATTCGGGTTCAAATTCAATTTTTATGCTTTGAATCTTTAGCTTATCCTGCTTGGCAGAGGAACCTGGGAACCTAGTCCTAAGATTTTCGAACATCAAAACCCTACCGTACCCACTCTGCATCGAATTCCGAAGGTATTGTGTGTTAAGTTACGAAACTCAACGCCGCGCTTTGTCTCGATACCAGAGCGAGAAAATTAAAATATTCATCATTTCATTCAATATTTTCCTTTCCTCGAGTAGAAATCGAATTCACAACTTGTCACGTTTACAGTCATATGTTGATGCTCCTTCGCCACAATTTCTTAATAATGTACTATAAAAATAAATCAGCTTCACGATGTATCACGCACACAGCAGGGTAGGCAGAGGGAATTTAGTGTTAAGACACTCCCCACTTTTCTGCCGAATTCTGGAGGCATTGCGTGCTGAGTAGCAGAACTCGACGCCGCGCTTTGTCTCGATACTAGATCAAATTCAATTTTTATGCTTCAAATCTTTAGCTGAAGCCAGTCATGGCGCAGCGGCACGAGGTGTGACTGTTAAACCGATTGGTTGTGGGTTCGATCCCCACTCAAGGAGATGAAATATTTATTTAAATATTTCTATTTCTTCGCTTTGGTATCGAGGTTAAGCGCGGCGTTGAGTTCTGACACTCAACACGCGAGAACTCAACGCTGCGCTTTGTCTCGACACCATAGAGAAGAAATGGAAATATATACTATATGTTTGTATAATATAATAATGTACTATACGTTTTCGTTAGTACATACCTATTTATCTTAACTTCAACATATTTCACACACGTCCATACAAACAATTTGAAAGGCATATCTCTATAATATGTTGTAATTAGAATTACATTACATACAACTATTCATTTCATAAACCACTCCATGACATCTCAAAGAAGATGCTGTAAATCAGATCTGGGTTAAAAAGAGTTGAATGCTTCAAGTTAGTTTGTAATATTAATTATTATATAACTATACAAAAAGAAAATGTTTTATATGAGGCCAGTCGTGGCGCAGTGGCACAAAGTGTGACTGTACAACCGACTGGTTGTGGGTTCGATTCCCACTCGAGGAGATGAAATATTTATTTAAATTTATATTTCCATTTCTTCGCTCTGGTGTCGAGGCAAAGCGCGGCGTTGAGTTCTGCCTCTCAACATGCAATGCCTCCAGAATTCGGCAGAAAGTGGAGAACGGAGTGTCTTAACACCAGGTAATTTATTTATTTTTATACAAAAAGTACATGTGTTATATGTTTCATGTTGACACGCTGTATATTCTTTCAATTTTTTATATATTTTGCCACTATAGGAGTATGTGGTTAAAATTAAGTTCTCACTTACCAACTTACTATGTAATGATAATATTGTAAATATAAAGAGGTTTTTTTGCCTCACGCTGTATTCTGCACATAGCCTGCCCTACATGTATGGGACAGATATGGGGGTGGGTTAGGATGAAATGAGAGGAAGTTGGTTACTTTATATTATAATTATTCCTCAAAAGAGGATCAAACTTACAATCATCAATTTTACGGATGGATAGTATATAGTATGGATCCTATCCAATAAGTATTGACATCTTAACATTCCCTTCCAAATTTTAATAATGAGTGTCTTGAATGAAGAAATAAATTGCTTAACACTAAGTTTCCCAAAGAAAATTCAATGTTTCTCTCTCTCTCTCTCCCTCTTTCTCACTCTCTTATATTTCATACAAATAGTAATTATATATTTTTGGTCGTTATTTCAGTTCAGTATAAAAAAATATCATATTTGTATTTGTTCAAACATTTCCCGAATTGGGAACCCTGGACTAAATCTACATCATAACACAAAATAGTAAAAACAATGATCTCTATTAAATCAAGACAAATTCCACTGAACTAACAAATCGTGCCAACAAGTGATATTCATCCAGATCATCTGAAGGTTCCGGAGTAACCTACCTTTGGTATGTGTTTTAAGTTCAAATTAAATTGCAAATAAAAACCAACTTTAATACATAAATATAAAGTTCAAATTTAAGCAATACAAGATATATTTTCTTAAATTCACTGTCTTTCAAAAATCTTCCGTAAAGAACTGACTTAAAGTCTAATTTTCTCTAAATTAAATTCTTCTTTTATACTACATTGAAATATGGTACGTAATATTTAAAAAATAGGGTTGCATTTAAAAAAATCCTGTTAAGAATAAAATAATTATATAGAAGCTTGCACTTTTCATCTTTGATTGTAAACGTTTATTTCTGAACGTTACGTATCATTAGATACATATAAGTATAGTTCTGTCCCAATATTAGTATAATATTATATATTAGACTTGGCCATTTTTTGAAAGCCAAATTATATAAGGCTATGGCGGCTGCCAGGTATCTAAATAAAGCAGGATGGATTTGTTTCAAGGTTTCAAAAATATTTCTCATTTTCCCGTATATTACGGTAGTCTTAGAAAAATGTGTGCTTAGACTCTGTTTTCTATTTTTCTCCCGAATTAGAGAGTATGTTGTGTGGCGGAACTTAACGCCGAGCTTAACGCTGAGCGAGCCAGAGCAATAAAACAAAAATAATTAATTTGCTCGAATGCACTTTTTTGCCAATATATCTAAACAATAATCTCCTCAAATTAAACATGATTCTGTAAATTACGTCATATGTATAAAAAAAAACCGGACAAGTGCGGGTCGAGCTCATTCACCGAGGGTTCCCTACAAAAATTCAATTTCTGGAGCTTTTTCTGAAATTCAAGCTTAGCTTAGCCAGTGCCTTTTCATCTGATAGCTAATATGAGCTAGCGGCTTTAATACCAAATTTGGCCCCCCTTTTAAGGCTATTTTTTTATTTTTTTTTTATTTTTAGAATTTAAGCGCAAATATACTGTTTTCAGATTTTTTCCTGTACCACCAGTAGATGCTAGCTTCTTTCATAATTCTAGGTCAATCAGAAGTACCTTATTAATTTTGATCCCCGTCATAGTGTTTGGGATATTGATTTTTTTTTGGGATATAAAAGGTCATATCTTTTTTTACGTAAATATAAAAATATGTTTTTCTAGGAAATTCAAGAAGAGGATTAGATCGGAGTATATGGTTAGAATTTCAACTCAATATCCCATACGTTCCTGATATAAAACCTCTTGACAGACAGACACACAGACGGACCGACAACAAAGTGATCTTATAAGGGTTCCTTTTTTCCTTAATAAGTATGTAACCCTAATAAAGTTCTCCTTTAAAGATATCTATTTTAACAATATTATTCGTGGCAGACAAATCTACTGCTCGACTGTTATACAACCTACATACCTACATATTATAAACATAAATCGATTAACTTCACGCTGTATCCCGCACACAGCAGAGTAGGCAGAGGGAACCTAGTGTTAAGACACTCCGTTCCCCACTTTCTGCCGAATTCTGGAGGCATTGCGTGTTGAGTGGCAGAACTCAATGCCGCGCTTAACCTATATAAATCGATAAAAAAATGGACAGCGGAGAGTCTTCTACCTAGTATATAAGGGATACAGCGTGAAGCTAAACAAAAATATCAACAATAAATATAAGTGTTCACCGCAAATAAATTGATGAACAAACATATATAAGAATAACCTTAACATTATTCTTTTCTTATATAATATTTATATAATTACTATAATAATAAAAAATGTAATAATAATAAACAGTACGTGCGTGAGGCCGTCGTTGCGCGGGAGCACTAGACTGCGTGCGACTGAAATCGCGACGGTTGTGAGTACGATTCCCACACGGGAGAATAAAAATTAGCACGGCGTTGAGATCCGCCACTCAAAACGCAAAGGCCTCAAAAGTTCTTCAGAGTGGGGAACACAAGTGTTCTGATTGAGAAGAGACTGTCTTAACATTAGATTCCCAGGTTCCCTCTGCGTATCCTGCTATTTGCGAGATAATAATTTAAAGCATCTCCATCTATATAATTATAATAATGCAAAAAAAAACATTTTTTTCATGGGAAGTGAAATCAAATTAAAATGTGTCATAAGCAAAGTCAATTGCTAAAATCAGTCTTTACAGCTATAACTTCTAAACATAATAAAACAAGAAACTTAATAAAAAAAAACAATATAAATAGTCTAAACTCTAAAGAATAATCATAAAAAGCCTATATAATAATAACAATGTATTTAACCCTGGCATAAAGATATAGGCGTGAAATTGTAGGAATCTGTGAATCAATTGCCCGCCTTATAGTGAGTCACGAATATCTTTTGTAAATAACTATACATTTATTTAAACTTAGATATGTTTTTTTGCAAACTTAGATATTTTCACTGTGCATGCTTTGTGCAGCAGAAAAAAACCAGTGTTTAGACACTCTGTTCTCCACTAACTGTCCTATTTTCGAGACATTGTGTGTTGAGTAGTAATATTTCACTTAACGCCGCGTTTTGTCTTGTTACCAAAGCGAGGAAAAGAAAATAATTATTTTCTCCAAATGAGTATCAAAGCTACAGCCGCCACGCTTACAATCGAGACTCTGTGGCACTGCGCCACGTTGACTTATGTTGTAGCTGGGGGAACGGCAGTGCCGCCGCCAAGTTAAGCGCGAGCGTGAAGAACCTCGGTACTATCCTTTCTGGTACCGTTTTAGCTTATTACCGTGCCCCCTATTTGAGAACCTCTGGATAAATTTAGAATTTTTAAATTAAAATCTATTAGTAAACTATAAACAAACACCAAAACCTTCAAATTTCAAACTTGAAGGTCATACATTTTCAAAATTTTGCGAAAGCAAAGTTTCACTATTTCGATACTGATTCACTCACAGCCTCACTCACCGATCATCAAAATAGAACCAGTACTTCCTATAGATCTAAATAGCCGAAATTTCTAGTATAGTACACACATAAAGGAAAAGTATAAAAAGTTCAAACATCGAATAAAAGAAGAAGAGAAAAACGCCAAAAACGTTCTTTAAAAAAACAGCCAAGTCTCGATTAATCTGTTTATTTCTCTACAAAAAGTAATTAAGATAAAGCCAAGCCAAGTGTAAGGTTACTTACTACGATTTTTTTATTAATTTAATTAAATGATTATCGTACCAATTGGCTGAACATTAGGTTATCAGGTTCCCTGTGCCTACCCGGCTTTGTACAAGATACAGCTTTTACTTATTTTTTTGGGTAGAACGGAGTATCTTGACATTAGGTTATCTGCATACTCTGCTATACGGACTATGTATTTATGCTATTATTTTCATGTCCAGTGAATTTTAAAATATATATGTAAATTATAATATTTTACAAGCAAAGTTGTGGTTGAGTTTTGTTGAGACAAGCGTGTAAGCGCGACATGTCTTGGATTTGATTTCCACTCGATGACGTGAATTATTTAATATATATTCATTTCGTTACTTCCACACTATACCGTCAAGGCAAAACGCGGCGTTGAGTTCCACCACTTTTCACGCAATGCAGAGAGCGGAGTATTTTAACATGTGGCTTCATCTGCCTAAATGAAACGAGTTTTATTAAAAATCATGTATCATAAAAATCATAACACGACCTCGTTACACATTTTCTATATTATAATATACATCACCAACAAATCACGACTTCTTCTGAACATCATTTGCTGAATTGCGTTACGCCTTAATGGACTAATAAGTATGAATACGAATACGTACGGTTAAATCGTTTAACTTAGATTATATAAGATATATGAGGCCGGTCGTGGCGCAGAGGCACAAAGTGTGACTGTAAAATCGACTGGTTGTGGGTTCGATCCCCACTCGAGGAGAAATATTTACTTAAGTTTATATTTCCATTTCTTCGCTCTGGTGCCGAGGCTAAGCGCGGCGTTGAGTTCTGAAACTCAACACGCAATGCATCCAGAATTCGGCACTTTTTAGCCTAAAAAAAACAAGTTAGTCTGAAGATGGTAGCAGGATCTAAATAGTCGAAGTCCTCGGAGGTTATCAGATATCTCGATTTTAAGCTCATATAACTTGAAACTCTAAGCACATTCTATTGCACGTGTAGCACTTGGTGTAGCTGTTCTGATGATGGAGCCAGGATCTGAAGAACTCGTCAATTTACTAGCAGATCTTTGCCCTACCAAGATAAAATCGTATTTTTTAAAATATTTATAATAATATAATTGAAATACCTTTTGAATGTGTTTATATAGATATGTAAAAGAAAGAAAGTAATATGAAATAAGGTTTACATGGAATTCAATTGTACTAACAAAATTTCTATGTACTAACTTATAAAATACTAACTTTTTACAGCTTCATATTGTATCCAGTACAATTCAATCAAGATAGGCAGAGAGAACCTGTGAACCTCGGTTTCTCAACTCAACGCCGCGCTTTGCCTCGTTACGAGACAAAATGCGAAGGTGAGTTCCAACACTTAATACACAATATCTCGAAAATTTTGCGGGGCGTTGAGAACGGAGTGCTATAACATAAGGTTCCCTCTACCTACCCTGCTATATCCGGGATATAGAGTGAACCTAAACACATTGCCTTTAATCGATCAATCAACCAATCCATCAATCTATCTAAATGAATCAGAATAACATTTAAAGGAATGAATCAGGTATCGATGTATGTATTTTTAATTATGCCAATTCTTCCGATAAATTTTCTTCGCACGGATATGACCTATAGATAGTTATATTACAATTTAATTGTATAATTTGCGAATTATTTAATACAAGAGATTCATTATGACGTTATCGTATTTAGCTGTAGGACGGTCACAGGTTCGATTCCCACTAAAGGGAATGTTTATATTTTGAAAATATTTCTATTTAGGTCAGGCGCGGCGTATTTTCTCTAAATATGCAGAATTAACGGACAGAGAATCTAATTATTTAGGTTTCCTTTCCTAGTAATACGTACAGAAAAATATAAAAAAGTATATATTTTAATATGACGCGGCGTTCAGTTCCGATAATAAACATACTGTCTCATGTAGTCCTTTTGCAGCTTCCCCCACGTGGTCAAATGGAAATAGATACCAGTATGTATGACAAGCCATACATTAAGTACGGGACGTAACAGTGACCGCAAGTACAGAGAGGGTTATCTACACGATTAACGTGATGTGATATAGCACTGTCCAGTGTGCAGGGGTATACTTATTTTTAACAATTTTAAAATGTTATTCCACACTAAGGAAAGAAAAACGCGTTTTAGAAATCATATAAAAATTTTAACGTAGAGGGATTTCAACCCGCGCCTCTTGGAAACTGTCCAAGGGTTATACGTAATAAATCCGACTACCGAGATTACCGAGGTAAGGTGCTTTCAGTGATTCGATCGCGTTAATAAAATGTACAGTACAGTTTCCTCTTATTGAATTTTGTCATTTAAAGAACCGGGACATTAAAAAAAAATACAGACCATCACTTTCTGAGATTAGCGCATTCAACCAAATAATTCTACAATCTTATAATAATAATAATCAGTTTCACGCTGTATCCCGCATATAACCTAGTGTTAAGACACTCTGTTCCCCACTTTCTGCCGAATTCTGGAGGCATTACGAGTTAAGTGGCAGAACTCAACGCCGCGCTTTGCCTCGACACCAGAGCGAGGAAATGGAAATATAAATTTAAGTAAATATCTCATCTCCTCGAGTGGGGATCGAACCCGCAACCAGTCGGTTTTTCAGTCACACTTCGTGCCGCTGCGCCACGACTTTCCTCGAATTTTATAATATTGAATTATATATAGATTTTTTTATACAAATGGAGAAAGTCAGATTTTACGCTTGTATAATCTATACAACTCAGTCGTCAATTACTTTAGCATTAATTGTTCTATTTTGACTAACTACTACAGCAATTATGAAATACATGACTGGCTATTTTAGGTTTTGATTGGTAATGTACGCGATTTAAAATACTAATAAAATAAATTAAGATTTAATTTAGCCTAAGGCTATGAGCATTTATTTCGTCTAGAATTTTCTTTTACTGAACACGCGTACCTCGAGAATTCGAGGAAAGGGGCGAGGGGTAGTGTCTTAATGGGAACAAATTATCTTAATACTCCAAGGTTCCCTCTGTCTGTTGTTTTTTAGGATTTAACCACAAATGTATAATTTTTCAGATTTATTCCTGAACTAGTACTACCTGTAGCTGTTGCCTCATTAATTTTGATTCCCTTTATAGTGTCGAAATACGCGTTGTTTGCGATTTAAACAGCCATATCTTTTTCTAAGTAAATATAAAAATATGATTTTTTCAGGAAATCAAGGATCTATCTGCTATACTGTATTGATTTGAATATATAGTTTGGATCACCAAGCGTTCCTGAAATAAAGTCTCTTGACAAATAGACGGATGGACGGATGACAAAGTGATCTTATAGGGGTTCCTTATGTCCTTAAAAGGGGCCCTAAAAACAGAACATAACAAACATTTAAGGGGCCGGGCTGCCTAACAAAAACCATTCTTATAACTGATAACAGCACGGAGCACGAGTCCGACCCGCACTTGGCTGGTTTTTTATTATGATTTCATTGTTTGATTAAGCTTACGGTATCAGCATTTCATTATAGCAAGATATGTAAGTTACTAGTTCTACTTCTTCACCGCCACCCACGGCCCCGTGCAGTACCAGAGGAGCTACAGGTGCGTTGCCTGCCTTTAAGATGGGTTGGGCCCCGGAGCCCGGCATTACCTGATGCGAATCGCAGTGGCATAAAGCCACTACTTCTCGCCGGTTTTAAATGCTGGGTGTGGTAATGATCCGGTCGAGTCTGCCCATGTTGCCATTGCTGGCGACGTGACTCTACCACACGTACTTTAGTCGCCTCTTACGACACCACAAGTACCAGGATGATCCTATTCTAGGCCGGGACCACACAGCAGACTCTCTGATCACCATTAGGTCATATCAACGAAATACGAGATAAAAAAATATATAATTAATCATATCCACAATACTTTGTTAATGGTTGCATGAAATATAACAAGCAAAATATTTTTTTTAAAAAAGGCTACCTATTTCCAAATATTTTTACAGTTAAAATTGAGAACTCACCTGTCATTTAGAATGATTAATTTATTTGAATGTTTAAATTATTAAAAACTATTTTAGAAATAAAAATCGTTATTTTTACTTTTAAATTCTATATATGTTTGACTACTTTATTCATATGCTAGATTTAAATTATTAAGAAAAAACCCGGTAAAGTGCAACTCAGAGTTCCCCACCGAGGATTCTGTACCAATTTCAAGATTGTAAGTCAACGGGAAGTATAACTTATAAAAATTGACACATTGCAGTTTGCTTGTAATTATTTTTCTCTTTGAAATACCTTATCACTTTTTCCTTTATTTATAAGGTATCCTATTATTGTTGTATTGGCCTACAAGAAGTATCCTATAGGTTTTGATAATGTGTCACATTTCAGGTTTGATTTTTCTCCTTGCTTCAAGGGACTTGAGGCCAGTCGTGGCGCACGGGCACAGAGTATGGCTGTAGAATCAACTGGTTGTGGGTTCGATCCCCACTTGAGGATATAAAATATTTATTTACTTTTTTATTCTCATTTCGTTGAGTTCGGCCACTCAACACGTAATGCCTTCGGAAATTGGCGGAAAATGGGGAACGGAATATTTTAACGCTAGGTCCCTTCTGCCTACCCAGCTGTCCCGATGGGTTCAAAAGATAAAAATCATGTAAAATGACAAAAAAAACAGCTTTACGCTGTATTCCGCACACAGCAGAGTAGGCAGAGGAAACCTAGTATTAAGACACTCCGTTCCCCACTTTTTGCCGAATTCTGGAGGCATTGCGTGTTGAGTGGTAGAGCCCGCGCTTTGCGTCGACACCAGAGGGAAGAAATGGAAATATAAATTTATATAAATATTCCATCTCCTCGTGTGAGAATCAAATCTGGTTGTGGGAACCAATCGGTTTTACAGCCACACTTTGTGCCCCTGCGCCACGACTGGCCTTAATTTATAATATAATGTTAAATGAAAATAATTAAAAATTGAAATCCACAATATTCAAACTTACATTCCATGCTAAAAAGATATAGTAGAACAATTTAACTAATTAAGCTTTGCTCTACATTTACATACAACAAACTCAAATCAGCGTTCAATGCCAAAACCCATTGCAATTAAAAGTTTCAAATAAAAAGATTCGTTAGAAACAAAGTTCTGACGTGAAGGGATGGAAAGCTCAAAAAGTATAAAACCGAAGCTGCGGTACTCATCTTCACAGTCAATCATCATCTCGTTTACTGGACGCATCTAAAACCTTAAAAAAAATGAAATATGTTAGTATTTTTTTTAATATATTGTTGTTATCAGTAAAGTGATAAGTGATTTTAAAGTAGGGTTAGAGTTAAAGTAGTTTCGATATAATTGATTGATTCGGTGTTTTCTTTTGTAATACAGTGTTTTTTTTTATAGTGATTCTTTTCTCCCCCTCTTTTTTTTATATTCTGTATAATAAAAATGTTATATATTTTTTTACATAACGTTTATAAATTTGAATTTAGTGGGATTTGAACCCGTACCTTTTGATAACCATCGCGGCGTGACTTCAAATCAAGTTTTTATATGTTTTCTAAAAATTTTTTTTTATTCCACATAATACTTTGAAAATATTAAAGATTTTTATATTTAAAACAGTCATGTAAAAGTGTCTGTTTAGTGGGTCGTTTAACTTCGATCAATCTTATCATGAAATTATGTGACATTTTGAACCTTATGAGGATTAATATATTGAGGTCGCTCTTTACTTTTAGATTTCAAAGTTTTAATAAGCTGCTTATAGCAGTGAAATGTATTATAAAAGTACATATTTCACCATATTTCATATTTTTATATTGATGAAATATGTACTGTTATAATATATTTTCTTAAACAAATATAGTGATTTTGGAACAATCAAATGTCCTGAAAAATCAAATAATTATAATTTTTTCTTTAAAAATCTATATCAGGAACGTAACGCCATACTTCGGTTCGATACTTCGATTCGGTTTTAGTAACTGTGCTAAGATGATATAGTTTATTATTAATCACAAATCTACAAATTTTAATATAATATATTTTTATTTTGTGATTCAACTCAACCTCCTGTAAGAAATTCCTTGTAGTGCACATTTTATATTGAAATAATATTTTTTAAGGCTTAATGTACAATAATATATTATTAATTTAAAAAAATAAAATAGCTTTATAATGTATCTCGCACACAGCAGGGTAGGCAGAGGGAACCTAATGCTAAAACACTTAACGCCGAAAGTTGGAGGCATTGCGCGTTGAGCGGTGGAACTCAACGCCGTTTTTATATTAATAATGATTATTTAAATTCCGGTTACAATAATGTGTAATTATTTTTATTTTCACAATTCTAGTTCATCATCTTGACCCTAGCGTCAATGGCTGCAGCAGCACGCCTTGAAAAGGTATACCTTCCACCTAATTCTGAATCCAGTGGAGCTGATGCAGGTCTTGAGACTCCTTTCGAGGGCTCTGCAGCATCAGCAAGAAGTCAAGCTGAGATCTTAAGATATGAGAACGAGATTGACAGCGAAGGATGGCACTACGCGTATGAAACCAGTGACGGATCGAAGGCTGAACAGAATGGTGAGTTATTTGTTTCAAGTATAAGATGTTTAGTTTTTACGACTTTTTTTAAAATTATTTTCTGAGTTTTGGTATTTAGTACCTTTTTAAAAAGGGTTTTCTATATTCTATGTTGTGTAAGTAAAATATGATACTTTTGAACATTTGTACAAAGTGCAGTCAAATCAAGATTGCCTTTGTTTGCATATACAAACTGCAATTTCTATCAATTTAAAGATATTGCATCTAATAAGCCAAATTCAACATTTTATTCATAATTTTTTTTTTATTCAACGGAAAGTGGGGATCGTTTTGTCTTAACACTAGGTTCTCTCACGCAGTATCCCGCACATATCATCTGTTTCGCTTCCCTCATCAAAAGAAAATAGCTTTGAGTTGTGTTTGTCGTTTTCATTCATAAATTATATATGAATGGAAACGACATCTCAAGATCAAACTCAAAGTTGAGAGCGATTTATAAATAAACAACCTAGGCAAGTACAGTGGACTACATGTATTCTAATGATATCATAGAGCCTTCCTTAATAAATGGAGAATCCAACACTAAAAATATATTCTTTAATTCAAAACATTCGTTTCTGAGATATGTGAGTTCACCCAAACGTACTCTTCAAAACTTTATAATATTAGTAGTACATAGATTTGATTGAGTCCGGTCCAATAATATTTCAAAATCTTTAAGCAATATTGTTTTTGCTCTCTTCATGTCAATCATACTTGAGTCTAACTCGACTTTGTAAGTATCCTAACATTTGAAATTTCAACTAAAAGTTCAGTAGGTGTCACAGTTAGTGAAGGTCGCGGGTTCAAGTGCCTCTAGTGTAGTGTGTGTATGTGCATATAAGAGGGCAAAACAACAATACAGTAATTAAGAACGTAAATATTAATATTATTTAGATAATTTGTGTGTTAAATTGCAAAAAAAAATGAACTAGTAGGAATAGTAGCTTCACGCTGTATCCCGCATATATGTAGACAGCAAAATTCCAGTGTTAAGACACTCCTATCACCGCTTTCCATTTATTTTTCAAAACCCAATACCACGCTTTGTCTTATTACAAGCGAAGAAATGAAAATAATGAAAAAAAATAATTCATAATTTATTCACGGGAATGAAACGCAAACTCCGCGCTTACACCAGTCAGACACCACACTATGCCGCTGCGCCACGACGGCCTTACTATCAATTATTTTTTATTGCAATTTAGAACATTTGTAGTTTAGTTAATGTATACGATCAAAAGTAATGGCTATTTTTCTGTGGTTCCTTCCCGACTCGCCGGTCCCTACGCACCGACCCATTTTCGAGATATTGGATATTGGGTAGATGAATGACTTCAACACCACGCCTAAAAATAAATACTTATTTAGAGAACGAATAAAAATTTTGAACGTAGCGGAACTCGAAGCCGGAGTGGCTTCTTGGAAACCGACCAGGCGCTCTGACCACTAAGCCATACGTTCTGATCAAACTACGTCGAAATTTGTATACGCTTGTTACAACATATTTATATTGTTAGCGTGGCTACTAAGCTAGGTTAGAGTCCCGCTTCGTTAAAATTTTTATACGTTTTCTAAATAAGTATTTTTCTTTCCTAAGTATAGAATAATACTTAAAAAATGTTAAAAAAATATGAAAATAAACAATTTCCCTGAGTGAGAATCCAGCCTACAATCGTCGCGGTCACAGCCAGACGCAATACCACTGCGGCACGACGGCCTTCCATCTCATACATCTACATCAAACCTAACCTCATACTATTTAACTAATAACGCGACCACTGAGCCATCAATACCAATTTATTTATTATTACATAAATATAACAATTAACCTTAAAGGTGCCACTTACAAATAAATATAAAGAAGTTTATTATGACGAATGGTTCATACTAAAACAACAGTCTAATTCCATCAATCACGCGTAACATACAGAAATATACTTGAACTTTTAATATAACCTTCTTTAAATGATATATAATGTACTAAGTAATTTAATGCACGCTATCTTTTAATGATACCTGCCTAAGTAATTGTATTTTGAATCTTCCATTTTTTAGGGTTCCCTAAGTAAAAATAAAGGGAAAACGGAACCTTTATAGGATTACATTGTTGTCCGTTTGTCAAGACCATTTTTCTCAAGCACGCGAGGAGCTATTAAACTGAAATTAATATTATAAAATAAAATAAATCAGCTTCACGCTGCATCCCGCACACAGCAGGGTAGGCAGAGAGAACCTAGTAAGTTAAAATACAGCGAGAAGCTACTTTTTCTACTAGTTCTATTTTTTTTGCATTTTAACACACAAATGATCTAAATAATATTAATATAAAAAATCTGCTTTAGCTGTATCACGCTGTATCTCGCGATTTGCCTCGAGATCAGAACGAAGAAATGGAAATATAAATTTAAGTAAATATTTCATCTCCTCGAGTGGGGATCGAACCCACAACCAGTCTTTTTTACAGTCACATCTTGTGCCCCTGCGCCACAACTGGCCCCACTCAATTAATATTAAATAAATATTATATCAGTCTACAGTCCCTCACAGCTTACAAAATATAGCTTCTTCTAAGCCAAAGTAATCGCAATCTACGAGCGTGCTTCGTTTTTGCGGCGTATGGTATAAAATTTATACGTAATCAAAATCTATAGGGTACCTACTTCTTGTGGATCTAAAATTATGAAAGGCAACAAATAATAACTTTTTTTACAATTTTAAAGTGTTATTTCATACTTAGGAAAAAAAATATTTTTTAAGAAAACATCAAAATTTGAACTTATCCGGATATGAACCCGCGTCTCTTAGAAACCCTTCAAGCGCCTTGACCGCTAAGCCATACGCTCTTTATATATTAGTGTAAGTAAGAACTTATACTAATATAGAAAATATTTTTGAAAAATGCTTAATTTAAATTAAAACGAATTAAGTTAAATTCTTGAATGAATAAAACTATCGTGACGCAATTGGATAAGTGTGACTGTAAGCTCGATGGTTGTGGATTTAATCCCCATTCGGGGAAGTTAATATACATTTCCTTGCTCTGGTAGACCAATTACGACTGTGAGTTGCGCCACTCGTCTCTTAACACCAGGTTCTCTCGTCCAACCCAACAGTAAAGCGTGGGCCTCGAAAAAAACACCTTTAAATTTCCACGACATGAGAAAAAAACGAGATTTTTCATTTTACATCTAAGTCCACACAAACAAATGTGCGGACTACGACTAGTGCTTACATAGAAATATGTGATTTAAATACGCCACAGTTATATTATATCACCAGGAATTGAACCCACGACCCGCACGTGTCAAAGATGGTGCTATCATAATTACTAATTGCTTTAACATCATGAGTTCAGATTATAGTTATGGCGTACCTTTCCAAGTTTATTTCACTAGCTCTTCACAAGACTACGGTATTTCCTATTTGATTATTCATACAGTGAGGTTACCGTGGCGCAGACATTTATTTATGTAACAATTAAAATATATTTTAAAATTAGGTCGAGGCAAAGCGCGGCGTTAGGTTTCGCGCAATGTCTCCAGAATACGGCGGAAAGTGGGGAACGGAGTGTCTTAACACTAGGTTCACTCTGCCTATCCTACTGTGTGCGGGATACAGCGTGAAGCTGATTAATGTAGAGAAGAAAAAAATATATTGCTGTCATGTTCGTTTAAAAAAAAATAATTCACGTTTTCTTCATGATAGGTAGTCTGTAAATACCTGAAATCGGAATGAACCCCAAATTTGCGGTTTACGTAACATGAGACCAGAAGAACCGCTTAAATATAGAATCCAAATTCCATTGACTGCGCAAATTTTATATTTATTTTAGCGGAGAACTTGTCTTTTATTCTTTCTTCGCCATATTATTTGTATGCATTACAATTTTAAATCGATAGAAATTTAAATAAATGTTCCCTTAATTTAATCAAAATATTAAAAAAATTACAGGCCGTGTCCTCCCAGGATCAGCACCAGAAGAAGGCTCTCTCCAAGTGTCAGGTTCATTTTCGTACATAGGAGATGATGGACAGACATACTCAATTAGCTACACTGCTGATGAGAACGGGTACCATCCTGTTGGTGATCACTTGCCTACTCCACCACCCATCCCTGAAGCTATTTTGAAGAGTTTGGAATTGACAGCTGGGAATGATGGTAAATATCTTTTTTTAAGCTTTCGGCAAAAGATTTATTTACTTATCAATGAGAACAAATACTAAAAGAAAAATTTTATTAAATTTAATCTCTCTAAATAGATAAATTTACGTCACAACTATCAAGATTGTAATGCAATACAATGGCATATTTTGTTTTAATTTAAAGCTTCACTTAAAATATGTATTTAATTAATATGGGTTTTCTTATTATATTCTATTCAATATAAATAATGAAGTTACTTCCCCACTCTGGATAAAAGATTATGTGCAACGAGTTCCGCCACTCAACACGCAGTATTTAATGAATTGGGCGGAAAATGGGCAACGGAGTGTCTTAACATTAGATTCATTCTGCCTGGCCTGTAAACAAAATACAGCAGGGAGCTAAAAAAATCACGCATAACTATTTTAAATCTTTAAACCCCACAATCATTAGGTCCAATACTAATAAAGTCATTTAACCAGGAGGTGCGGCTTCGAGTTCCGCTACGTTCATATTTTTATATGTTTTCTAAATAAGTATTTTTCTTTCTTAAGTGTGAAATAACACTTTAAAAAATGTTAAAAATATCCAATATAGTCTTCAATTATACAATATTTTCTAAAACTTCTTTTATTTTGAAAGGACAATACAGCAGACAGAAGAGCAGCTACGACGCCGACGCCGGTTACTAAGACCTTTTACCTGAATAGAAGAACATTCGATGTCTAATCATAAATGATCATCAATCGTCTTAATTATATTTGTACATAAGATTTATGAATATTTATGACTAGACAGTGGCCAGTACTTAGAATAATACGTTTTTAATAAAATATGAAATATATAACTTTTTTTAATGGTATAATCCTTCAATCAAAATTTTAGAATTTAAAATACTTAAATATTTATTTTATTTCTTTATATTATGAACATATACTCATATTATAAAATATATACATACATATACAACGTCGATACATAGACGCCTGTATGAAATTTATAGCAATTATTTTAGTTCAGTTATTGCTTTTAAAATATAATAGGCGCACAGTAAACTTACTTAACCTTTTTTAAACAGGATAAACAGCTAAATATTTAATAGACTATTAATAAAATATGTATATATATTTTAAACCATGAATGAATGTTAATAATTACAACAAGTCATATAATATAAATATATGTACGTATATAGTATATATATGTATTTACATTAAGATAAAAGATAAAATAATACCTCGGCTTCACGCTGTAAGCACAGCTAACGCACACAACAAAGTAGGCAGAGGGAACCTAGTTTTAAGGCACTCCGTTCCCTACTCTCCACCGAAGTCTGGAGGTATTGCGTGCTGAGTGGCGGAACTCAACGTCGCGATTTGCCTCGTCGTTAGCTCCATAAATATTTCACTTCCTCGAGTGGGGATCGAACATATATGCTCTCCGGGGGGTCCTCATGCTTTTCACGTGACCTTCCTCCAGTGTCTTTGATACTGTGTTTTCAAATGTCAACCGAGGTCTCCGCCTACTTCTCTTATCGCTCACGTTTCAATCATAAATCTCTTTTGCCATTCTTTCATTACTCATTCTTTCGACATGTCACGCCAGCTGAGCACGTTCTTCTTCATTCTCACTGTGACATCCTCGCTGGTACCTGCAATTCTGCGTATCTCTTCATTGCGGATTCGATCAAATAAGCTGACTTCGCATTCAGACTTAAGCCATTATTATCACACCTGCAACTCGCATTCTGATGATGCAATGCGTACAGCAGATAATTCACATTCAAGTCACCTACTTTCACTCCCATATCATTCTGTTTCACTCCTTGGAGACAGCTATCCAAATACAAATTGAAAAACTAAGCTGACATGGCGCATCCTTATGTTAACCCGATCGGAGGTCAAACCAGGGCGAAATGCCATCTCCTACTCGCACGCAGGCTGAGTAATAAGAGACTTCACAACCAGCAGCAAGGGTCCACTCACATTGTACAAGAGTAGTATCTCCCATAATTTAATTCCCACAATTGTGTCAAATCGCTTTTCCAAGTTCACAAAAGCACAGAAAACTTCTTGGTGAACGACCAAGATTTTTTCCGTATCCATATACCCTCTTCCAGGTCTAAAGCCTCCTTGGGCCTCCCACAACAGTCTTTGGAATCTCGAGTGTATAATAATAATTAAAAATCATACTGTGTCTGACAGTGACATCATGAACTAAGAATAAACTTTAATCTTTAGTCTCGAATCTAGTTTTCTACCAATTACTGATTTGTTATGTATGATATATATAAATTAATGTATAAACTGTTCCCGGTATATATTGAAATTGAATTGAATTAAACTAGCTTTTTTAAACTTAAATGGTTTACCTTTTTTTTTTATTTGTAGTGATAAATTCTTTAGCTAAATTTAAGTTGTATTTGAAATATTTATATGAGTATATTTTCTTCCTTTTTTGATTAAATATAATGTTATTCTTATTGGTTTTCCATAACCTACTTCAAAATACAACAGATGCATGATGATATTCAGGCCGTCATGGCGCAGAAGCACACACGTGCGACTGAACGCAACGGTTGTGACTTCGATGCCTACTCGGGGGAATTAATTGCTTAATATCTCGGTCTGGTGACCTTTTGGGGTTGAGTTCTACCACCAAAACGCAATGCCTCTAGAGGTTGACGGAAAGTAGCGAACTTAAGTATCTTAATGGGAACAAAGTGTCTTAACACTAGGTTTCCAGGTCCCCTCTGCCTTACTTGCTAGATTCGGGATATAACATGAAGCTAGAAAAAAAATAAAATCACGTGACGATATAAAACACCTTGAATAAAATAAAGAAACGCAGGAAGAAATCATCAAATTATTATTAATTATTATTAAAATTATTATTAATTTAATAATACTATTTAGTTCAATACGAGACCTTGCGAATATGTGAGAGTTAATAGATAAAGTATTTTATTTTTAAACATGAAAATGATTATAAAATTTGATTTTTTAAAGCTTCACGCTATATTCCGCATATAGCGTGGAACGCAGAGGAAACCTAGTGTTCTCCACTTTCCGTCGAATTTTTGCACATTGCGTGTTGAGTAGCTTAACTCAACGATGAAGAAATGAACAGATTAAATATTTCATTGTCCTGAGTGAGAATCGAACCACAACACTTCGTTTAAAGTCACACGCTTGTACTATATGATTAAAAGGCAAAGGACCTCTATTTTCGGTTATCGAAGAGGCCGAAGAGTTATGCAGAGGCCGTACCTTTTGACGCTCCCTACTCTCTGGCCACTCCAATAGGTTTATATTAGGGCTAAGATAAGGAAAAATCGAAACAGTAGCTAGTGACGTAACAAAATATACACTTTCAAAATAAATTTATAGTAAAACATTATTTTACTCTTATTACATGATTAGACTCTTTGGAACAAGGAAATAAGTATCTTTCTGTTATTACAGAGGTAACAAACAAACAAAATAATGGGGAAATACATTATCATTATAACGAATTACACGCGAATAAATAGATCTTTGGATAACCTTTTTGTGAATTATCAATTATATAATGCATCAGGTTTTACCAGCAATTTCGCCGCGTGGCCACTGTTATTCTTAATTTCGAGATCGATCTTGAGATGGCGTTTCATTCATAGATTATGTTTTATGAATAGAAATGGCAACTCGAGATCGTTCTCAAGATCGAGGCAGATCGAGCGGGAGGTAATGCTGACCGAGACTGAGGTACAGCTACATGGAATTCATAACATCAAAGCCGCGGTTCGCCTCGACGAAGAAAAATTAAATATATTTTTTTATAAATATTTAATTTCCTCGAGTGGGGATCGAACACATAACCAGTCGCGTTTACAGTCCCACTTTATACCCTGGCTTTGTGACTGGCACAAAATATTCATAAATTATAATTCATTTTCCCGAGTGGGAATTGAACCCACAATTGTCGTGTTTTTCACGCGTAAACTCAGATCCCGATCTTAAATCTTGAAGTCTTGGTGTTTTTTATTTTACAAGCTAACGATTCAGCCAATTCAGTAAAACTGTTGTATAAAGTAACTGTTACAGCAATTAGCAAATTTGTTGAACTAAGTTAAATTTTAAAAATTTAAATTGGTGTAACTTTTTTATTAATAAACCGATTTTTATTAAATAAACCCTATATGCTAACAGAAGCTTGTCAAAATAAAATAGTGAAAATTACATTTAATCGGTTAAGCCGATTCTGAGATTAGCGATAACAAACGCACAGACAAACAGACAAAAAATTAAAAAAAATATTTTGGATTGTACTACATTAAAAAAGGTTACACAATACCGTTTTTGCTCTTGTATATCTTTCATGTAGAGACACCGATCCGTTACGATTTTATTATTAGTATAGATATCTCCCCACTCGAGGAAGACGTTACGGCCGACATTATATACATTTTTTTTAACTCCTCGTTGTATCCCGCGCACAGCAAAGAAGGCAGAAGGAACCTAGTGTTAAGACACTCCGTTCCCCATTTTCCAATATATGCTGGAGGCATTTCGTGTTGAGTGGTGGAACTCAATCAAATCATAATGTATTGAAATTATGTACTCAATACATAATATACCGAAACTATGTGGAAAGTGATGCGCATAGGGTCTTAACACTAGGTTCTCTCGGGCTATCCATATATATGCGGGAAAAAATTAAAGGGAAAAATATATCTCTCCGTTTTCTGGTAATTGAGAATGTAAGACAAATAAATAAGAGCAGGTTATTTAAACGGTTCTATTTTTCGTATGAAATGAATCATTAATTAACATTACAAGAAAGTTAACGAACTTAGATTGTACCAAAGTTTTTAATAATAAAAACTAGTTATGACTCCATACTATCATATGTGTAATTATGACGTAATAGTATTTTTTTTACTGAAATGGTCACAGGTTCAAAATTTAATACAAGAATAAGCCCTAATCTTTTGTATTCACTAATCTTCGATATTTCTGGGACTTGGCTTCTTGTCCAGAATATTTAAATAAAATATATATTACATATTTTTAAGCTACACACTGTATCTCACATATTTCACACTCCGTTCCCACTTCCCGCCCAATTTTTGGGACATTGCACGTTAAGTGTCGGAACTGAACTCCGTACTTTGTCTTGATACCAGAAGGAAGGTAATAAAAATAATTAATTTTCCTGAATGAGAACCAAATCCACAACCGTCGCGTTTACAGTCCTACGCTGCTCAGTGGCGTAGCGGGCGTAACTCGCGCCCGGTGCCAAGTTGTTGAGTGGCAGAACTCAACGCCGCGCTTGTCCTCGACACCAGAGCGAATGAACAGAAATTATATATACTTATTTATAATCTGTTATTAACAATTTTGTTTCCTTTTATAATAATAAAGTAATTTCTCTCTTCAAACGTCTATACAGCATATAAATTGGTTCTACAAAACCTAAAATTCGATATCTGGAACTGCTACGGATGTTGATAACAATATTCACTGTAAATGCACTAACAAAAATATTATTCAAATAATAATTTCTCGATTTAATACTAAGCTTGAGGCCAGTCGTTGTGCAGGTAGTTATTTAAATTTATATTTTCGTTTCTTCGCTCTGATGTTGAGGCAAGACGCGGAGTTGAGTTTCGCCACTCAACGCGAATCCTGAGAGAATTCGGTGGAATGTGGGGAACGGAGTGTCTGTATACTAGGTTCCCTCTGCCTACCTCTGCTGTGTGCGTGTAGCTGATTCAATTTACTTTAATTTTATTTAATATATAGGTGCAGTCATAATTCGATGGTTATTAATTTAAATCCCACTTGGAAGACTACCTATACCTTTTTAATTATATTAAAAATAAGATTAAAAAATAAAAAATAAAAAAAAACGGAAAAAACACGTCACGCATGTTACTCTTGGTAGAGTTAAAAGTGGGAGGCTAGTGTTAATAGTTAGTGTAGGCACTATGTCTTTATGCTAAATTTTCAAAATATTATGTGTGACGGAACTTAACGCCGCGCCACGACCACGACAGCTTTTAAAAATGTGGTAAGGAATTAAAATTACAAATTATATTTTATTCCAAATAGCAACACACGTGTGCAACATGTGCACCGTGGGAGGCGGCGTGTGTTTACCCAAGCGACTAAAATATTTTTTAATTTAAGTGACTATTGTAAGACTGTCGTGGTGGCTTAGCGGCAGGACGTCTGAGCGACGGTTCTAGCTTCAATTTTTAATTTCAATTGTTCCCGAACATAATTAAAAAAATGTAAGTAAAATAGAGGATATTTATATCCTTCGAATTAGAAGTAGAACTACAGCGTACAGACAGACACCACAGGTGACATTTCAACTGAACTTTGACGGTGCCAACTTAAAGACGTTGTGTGTTCTGCATTTATCATATACACATACATATTGAGGCCAGTCGTGGCGCAGCGGCACAAAGTGTGACTGTAAACCCGACTGATTGTGGGTTCGATCCCCACTCGAGGAAATGAAATATTTACTTAAATTTATATTTCCATTTCTTCGCTCTGGTGTCGAGGACAAGCGCGGCGTTGAGTTCTGCCACTCAACACGCTATAACACTAGGTTCCCTCTGCCTACCCCGCAGTGTGCAGGATACAGCGTGAAGCTGATTTATTTTATTTATTGCATTAGAATTGCGAACAAAGTCACCGAACTAAGTAACTGTATTTTAAAAATTGGGAACTTCAGCCAATTTAAATCGTACCGCAAAGTTGACGTTTAAGACAATAAGACCAAATTGAAATTGAAATTGAAAGTATCCAACCGTTACAGTAATATCTCACAGATATGTATGTTGAAGATAAATGAATAGCGCGAACAACGTTTACACTGTCTCGATAAGATTTTGTTTTTTTTAAATGCATTCATTTAAAAATAAACATTGAACGATAAAAACAAGTACATTCTACGATAAAAAAATACAAAATATGTTTTTTTATATAGTAAAGTGTGTATAAGAAATATGACTTTTACATTTATAATTAAAATAATTAATATTATTTTCTAAAAACTGTCAAAATAAATGTAATATAGTGTACCGATACAAGATTATATTTGTTTAGATTTGCTAAATTCCGGATATCATCATAATGATTTAGGCAATTTAGGTATATGACATTCATATTCAATATGATTGAACTATGTAAAGAAAATACAGTACTTATATAATTTTTAGGATATTTTAAGTTCGAATGGTTCGATTTTAATTTATATATTTATTTTTACCCCCAGTGGAATAAGCAATTAATATTCTTTTAGTTTTCGCCATATTACTAAAATTATATAAAAAAAAATATATTTTCATATAAAGAATGTGAACCTATAGCTATTACATTAGTAATACATTTATTCTCAATAAATCATTTATAAATACACAAAACAATTATAATTTCATTCTATCCTTATAAGGGCATACACATAATTTCCTATTCAATATAACGCATATTGCTATAAATTTATAAATAAACATTTGGTTTTTACGTTACGCCGTATTGTGAACGGGGTTTGATCGCCAGTCGCGTATAGAAGTTCAAGCGTCGCTTAGTGTTACCAAAGCTTTGATACAGTGCAGTGCAATGAGAGTGTGGATATTTGTTATTTGGATCCTTTTTATAGATTTAGGGTATGGAGTTCGGGTAAGTATTTTTTTTTTTTTGGTTATAAAAATTTATATTTTTGTCTATTTTCATTGAAAAACAGGTACGAGTGGAGAACGGAAGTGTCTCAATGGGAACTGAGTGTCTTAACACTAGAATCCTTTTGTCTACCCTACTATACAGCGAAATGTTAAAAAATAGTAGTTTCAAACACTCAGGTCTCCAATTTCCACTGAATTTCAGACGTTTTGTTTTGTTACCAGAGCGAAGAAATTCAAATATTAATAAATAATATTTAATTCGTCTGAGTGGGAATCGAACCCACAACTGTTAAAACAACACACGTTTAAAGTCACAGGCTTGTTCCCCTGTGCAGTTATTAATTTATTTTTTTAACATAATTGGGATTTTTACTTTCTTTCTAATCTAGTTGAAATTTAAATATTTATTTCTTTCCCCACTTTTCGCCGAATTTTGGACGCATTTTTTTTGACAATGGCGTGTTGAGTGACAGAATTCAACGCCGCGCTTTGCCTTTTTATCAGAGATGAAGAAACAAAAATTATTAAATATTTAGTTTCCCCGAGTGGGAATCGAACTCACAATCTGTTCATTTACAGTCGCACACTTGTGCCCCTGCGCCACGATTACTCACTTTAACTTTTAATTTATGAATATAAAAAGATTGAGGTCCGTCACCCACCACGCTTTATGTGAATGGAAAGTGGAGAACGGAGACACGTTACTACCGTGTCTTAAGACAGAGACAGGTGACAAATAAAACATTTAACACTGTGTATATAAAGTAACCTTCATAAATTTAACATTTATCAATCTTAACGCGGTTGACATAAATGACGCAAAGAGTGAGGTAATACGTGATACTGATATTATGTCATTATTAGGGAAGGATATTTGGTCATTTATTTATATTTATTGCGTTCATAAATAAACAGAAAACACAGTTATTACCCGTTACTATGGGAATATCGAGAAATTTCTACACGCCCCAAAAATTTCTGTGTTCTGATAACGAATAAATGTCTGATGATGGCCATTAGCTATTTAAATGCATTAATATATTGTATGAGGACGTCAGAAGTATGCTGTGTGCGTTTTGGGGTTTTGGGTTCGATTTCCACTCGGGAGAATAATATATTTGATATTTTCATTGGTAGAAGGAATATAATGCTTAGTAACTTGGGAGCCTAGAGATACTTCCGTTGCCCAATTTCCGACAGTGCGAGTTGCCTCGTTACCAGAGCGAGAAATTGTAAAAATTAAATATTTCATTTTCCCTAGTGGGAATCGAATCCACAACCGTGTGCCACTACGCCATGATTTTAATTTCTACTTTATATATTAAAACGTTCTCAAATAATTTCGCACTGTTTTATATCTTCACTGCAAACTGACGTGTTTATAAAAATGTCAAGAATCTGTTGCTTGATTTTCTCAGAAAAAAGTTTATTCCGATGGATAATTTCAGCAAAGTTCGTAAAATTTGATGATCTCGATCTTTGCTATATTTTTGTTAATCTAGCGCAAAAATTTTCTGACATAATTTACAAATTGATGTAGTCGATAAGATTAGATTAAAAAAAACATAAATGTAAAATGACAGCCAAGTTTAATATTGAATAATGCATCATTCTTAACTTCACCGACAACAGAATCGGAGTCCTATATGGATGTCAAGTTCATTGTTCACACAGAATATAAAGCCCGATATTTGATCTCACAATGTTTTACTTACAGCATTTTAACGTATAACGTTATGTTTTACTATCAATTAGTGGTTTAATATTAACATCAACTGCATAAGGTTAGAACAGAAATTGTATAAATATATTCTCAAAACATTGAGAGATATGCGTGAACGAATAAAATATTACAATATAAATAAAAATTCAGCTTCACGCTGTATCCTGCACAACCTAGTGTTACGACACCCCGTTCCTAACTTTCTGCCGAATTCTGGAGGCATTACGTGTTAAATGGCAGAACTTAACGCAGCGCTTTGCCTCGACACCAGAGCGAAGAAATGGAAATATAAATTTCTTCTCCTCGAGTGGGGATCGAACCCATAACCACCTCAAAAACAAAAAATAAATTTCAAGTTTATAACTACTAAATAAGATTCCAACGACTCATCGAAACTGCATCAAGAGTATTCGAAGCATATGTTCTAAACATTTCAACGGAAAGCAATAAATAACCAAAGTTTTAAATATCGGTTTATTTTTATACTCCAGATGCAAGTTATGTTTCACTCTTGCCGGCGGTTCTGTTTTAATAGAGGAATAATGGTAGAATAAGACTATCAAACTTATTTACTTAATAGATACCTCTATTTCCCCGCACACTTTCTGGGGAACTTTTATATTATAATTGATTTATAACCAAATAATAATGAGGCCAGTCGTGGCGCAGCGGCAAGGTGTGATTATAAAAACCGACTGGTTGTGGGTTCGATTCCCACTCGAGGAGATGAAATATTTACTTAAATTTATATTTCCATTTCTTCGCTCTTGTGTCGAGGTTAAGCCACTCAACACGCAATGCCTCCAAAACTCAGCAGAAAGTGGGGAACGGAGGGTCTTAACACTAGGTTCCCTCTGCCTACCCTGCTGTGCGCGGGATACAGCGTGAAGCTGTTTTTTTTTCTTTGTTTGGTCACCAAAAAATAAATAACATTATATTCATATTAATGATTTTATTAAAAACTTTGTTTTCAGGTGCCGAATAAACAAACAAACAAAAATGTAGTAAAACAAAACGAAATAACAATAAAAATGATGATCCACATAGACCAACCGCTGACCAAGAAATTAGCTACCATCTACCGATCGAATACCAGGAAGAAATTAAAGACAATATCTCATAAACTCTTAGAAGATGTTAGAAAATTGTTCACACATCCAAGTCTGAACCAAACTATACAATTTAAATTGATCGATACGAGATTTCTAAGGAACAGCAGAATAGTTGCTTTAGATGAGAATGCCCCTAAATATTTGAAAAGTTATTGTGAATGGCAAAGTGTGAAGAAAATTACACAAAAAACTTGGTACTACTCCGTACTGTTGACCGGTTTGGATCTGTTCCATGTGAATAATGGAAGGAAGGTTAAAAGTAATTCAGGTATAATTATTAATTTTGTTTATTTTAAAAATTTCAACGTTTTATATATGCGCATGTGTAGAATTAGAAGTATTGATTAAAAAGTCAGAGTCTCAATTTAACTCAAAAATTAATTAAAATCTAAATTAATCAGCTTCACGCTGTATCCCGCACAAAGCAAGGTAAACAGAGAGAACCTAGTGTTAAGACAATCCATTTCATTCATTAAGACAATCCATTTTGGAGGCATTGCATGTTGAGTGGCGGAACTCAACGCGGCACTTTTGCCTGGACACCAGAGCGAAATATAGAAAAATAAATGTAAATAAATATTTAATTTCCTGAGTAGGGATTGAACCCACAAACAGTCACGTTTACACAGTCACAATTTGTGCCTCTGCGCCACAATTGGCGTCAATAAATTCAATTATTATTCTCCAAAAACATTATGCCTTATCTCCAGCGAAGTAGCCATCGTTGCATATCTCTTTCTCCTGGTTCACTGTCAACCACTCCATACATACCCTCTACGAAATAAAACAGAGTATATCAAATTCAGACAGACTACAAAATCAAAAACTTTTAAAATTTTAACTTAAATATTTTTAGGTCGAGGTTACACGAGGGGAATTTGCAATGTGAAGAAAAGTTGCGCCATAATAGAGTGGGATCCGAAACTCAGCGGTTTTCTATTAGCACATGAAATAGGACACAGGTACGTTTACTTAGAAGTGTGAACTGTAAATGCAATGGTGGTTTGGTTCCCATTCACCTAATCAGAGGAAAATTATTATATTAAATTGTTTTGGTTTCTCCGCTTTGATAAGGCTACGTGGCGTTGAGTTCCGCCATACAACACGGAATGTCTCATAATTATAAAAAAAGTAATTTATTAACCATGTCTGTTTTGGAATTTCCACAAATACTTTTATTGCTTACCTCTTCCAGGAGGCGCGGGTTCGAGTCCCGCTACGTTCAAATTTTTATACGTTTTTTAAATAAGTATTTTTTTTTCCTAAGTGCGGAATAACCCTTTAAAAATGTAAAAAATATTCTTTCTTCTTCTTGAATTTACATGATTCTTCGGCTAACTAAGTCGTTTGTTTGAGCGTCTTCTGTTAATCACTCATTTAGCACCGGAAGAGTTTTATACACCATACAATGGCATAAATATTTTTTTCTTATGATTTCATATGCTTTATTTTTTTTATTGTATTTTAGTTACAGAGTATTTTTGTTTAGTTTATTTTTTATGTAATTAAATTGATGCCAGTCGTGGCGGAGTGCACAAAGTATGACTGTAAAATCGACTGGCTGTGGGTTCGATCCGAAAAGAAATATTTGCTTAAATTTATACCGAGGCAAAGCGCGGCGTTGAGTCCTGCCACTCAACACGCAGTGCCTCTAGAATTCGACCGAAAGTGGGGAACGGATTGTCTTAACACTAGGTTCCCTCTGCTTACCCTGCTGTGTGCGGGATACAGCGTGAAGTTGATTTATCATTTGATTCAAATTAATCTATTGGAATTAGGTCAAAACATTAATCTTGCAGCTAAACACTTGTTACTTATCGTCAAAATGATTAGATTATGTACTTGAAAAATTAGATTTTGCGGTCTACTTACCCGGCGACGAAGCCCAAAAGACTTTAAACGCGAGACTTGTGGGCTGGATTCATACTCAGAATGAATTATTTTTATGTTCTCGCTCTGGTAACAAGACAAAGCACGACGTTGGGCTCCGCCATTCAACAAAAAATGTCTTAAAATTTACACGAAAAGTGAGGAACGGAGTGTTTCAACACCAGGTTCCCTGTACTACACCAGCTTTTATTAATTATTATATTTTTTGTACTATTCCAGCCTAGGCATAAGACACGACGGACCGCCGTACAATCAATGCAAGAGCCAACAAAATATAATGGCTTTAAAATATTATCAGGATAGACAGCCCAAGAGCTGGTCTTCCTGCAGCTGGTATTCGTTGAGGCAATTTTTGAGGTAACTTTTTTTTTATATTTTATATAAATATTTCATTTCCACGAGTGGGAATCGAACCTACAACTTATTGCGTTTATTGTCACACACTTGTGCCCCTGCGCAACGACTGGCCTCCTGTTCGCTCGTTTGTTTTTTCTATTAATAAGAAAAAAAAATAATGTAAATAATTTTTATTATTTTATTTCAGAACCAACAAAGCATGGTGTGTTAAGCTTGAATTTAGTAACAAAACTACGCAAAAAAACCTGCAATAGTGTCTCTGTGATAAAGTAACAATAAGAAACCTAGGAACATCTAGTCAAAAATATATACTACATACTTATTTATTTCTCCAATAAATATTATTTGTCTGAAATTATAATATAATATTCTTTTTAATTTACTAAATGTTGGTAACGAAAATATACTTAAAAAAAATTAAAACGGCTTCCTAACTATTTAAAGTGATTCTTACAATTTTAATAAGAAAATAAGGTTGTTCTATATTTAAATAAATTATTTTATTTCACAAATTTCTTTACTTTGCGATACCTACTGCGCTCGTGTGAGATTTGATGGGACATAAGAGAGAAGATTAGACGGCGAAGAGCACAGCGTGTGACTGCAATCGTGATAGTTGCAGGTTCGGCTACCACTTGATGAAATTAATTATTTAATATTACAATTGTTACCTCTGTTCTGGTAACAAGACAAAACGAGGCGTTGAGTTCCGTCACGTAGCTAAGCAATGCTTCGAAAATTCGATAGGATGTGGGCAACAGGTTGTCTTAACACTAGGTTCCCTCTGGCTGTCCAGATACAAAACGCGGGGCACAGCGAGAAATAAAACAAAAAAAAACAATTATCATTTTCTTGAAATATAATAAAGCGGCATATGTGACTGACTGTATTTAAAATTTATTTTATTTCTTAATATTATTTACACACACATTTATAGTGTGTGTTTCAAAAATTTAATAATCATCGCTGATATTTTTTTCTATATTGGGGCTGCGTCAACTGTAAGTTGAAAGTATAGAAAATAAGATTTTATAGATTTCAGTGGAACGAAATGAAAGCGCGATTCAGTTTACTGGTGACGCCATCTCTAATGTATACTGAAAATGAAAATTTTCCCTCTATCTCTATATTTTTTATTATTTTTACTCTGTATTCCGCATAGCTGTGTGGACAGAGAGTATTCAAGGACAAAACACTCCGCTTTCCACTTTCAGCCACAACTTAGTGCGTTATGTGCTTAGCGGTGGAATTGCTATTAATAATTAATACAGTTCATTTTCTTACCAAGAAAATGGAATGAATTGATTCCTCCAAGCGAAGACTGAGCTCGCAATCACTACACTATAATAATGTCAATTTTTGTCTATTCTACGTCAAATTAAAAGACAATATTATTGTACAAGTACATATTTATGAACATACATATGCTCGTATTATAGAGAAGTATTTTTTTACCAGCTTCGCGCTGTATCTCAGCAGGGTAGGCAGAGGGAACCTAGAGTGGGAATCAAACCCACAATCGGCGCGTTACAGCCACACTCTTCTGCCCTTGCGCTACGACGGCCTCATAACTATTTATGGCTTAAAAAATGACGAGAAATTATATTTAAAATGTTCATAATTTAGACTTTATTTTGAAATTTTTTATAGCTATAACAAAACGAACTCACTAGTAGCGACATCTATAACAGAGTTGTAGAACTATACAAAAGTAAATAACTCGAACACTGGTATGATATATTAGTTTTAATGTTTTATATTGGTTAAAATCAAAATTATTTTGATTTTTTTTTTTCCGTAAAAGTAGGTAAATAGTTTAAAAACATTTTATTAGCAAAAATTTATTTCACAGATTTTGCTATAAAATTTTATCAGGAGATATTTTCCGCATTATGTTTATCGTAAGCCCACATCGTCACAGCGTTTGACTGTACAACCATTGTGGGTGATTGGCTTGATACCAACTTGAAGAAATTAATAATTTTCACATTCTTTCCAATCAAAACACAGAGTAAAGCAAATACCTACTCTCTAGACTACGAATCTGAGGAAAGAAGGCTAGTTAAGAATTAATATACGGAACTAATAATAAATAAGGCCAATAATAATTGAGGCCAATCCTAGCGCAGGGGTCTGACTAAAAACGCGACTGGTTGTAGGTTCGATTCCCTACTTAATTTTTTTATTTAAGTTTATATTTCATTTCTTCGCTCTTGTGTGGATGAAAAGCGTTGCGTTGAGTTCAGCCAGTCACCACGCAATACCTCCAGAATTCGGCGTAAACGACAAATTCAAGCAAAGCAATACGCCTGTGGAAATCATTTTTCTAATAAAAAAATAACTCTATAAAAAATTAAAATATATATAAATAAATTCGCTTCACACTGTATCCCGCACACACCAGGGTAGGCAGACGGAACCTAGTGTTAAGACACTCCGTTCCCTCCTTTCTGCCCACAGAACTTGACTGGCAGAATTCAACGCCGCGCTTTGTCTCGACACCGGAGCGAAGAAATGGAAATATAATTTAAGTAAATATTTCATCTCCTCGAGTGGGGATCGAAACCACAACCAGTCGATTTTATAGTCCCACTTTGTGCCACTGCGCCACCACTGGCCTCAAAAATAACTCTATAAGAATTAAAAATATATATAGAGTTAATTATTACGTGTAGATCCCAATTATATTTTCTAAAACGTAGCACTCTCACCAGAATTGTAATACAAAATGTTATTTATATGAAAATAAAACACTTTCCCCGCTGTATCCGTGAATCGTCGATTTAGTAAATTCAGGTCACGTACCTACAGTATAAACATGGACTGGTTTGATAAAATGCTATATATATATATATATATATATATATATATATATATATATATATATATATATATATATATATATATATATATATATATATATATATATATATATATATATATATATATATATATGTAGTGGATTTTTGTCTATTTGTATGTTATTTTCGGTAGATTGTTAAGGAATCAAGATTTCAGACTGAAGACAATGATTTTTGGTTTCATATTCGGTTTGGGAGAGTGCTCAATTTTTTAAACACAAACTACTCTTAAGATCTAAAAATATTTTTTTAACTGTATCTCACACATAGCAGGGTAGACAGAGGGAACCTGGAAGCTTAGTGTTAAGACACTCCGTTTCCATTAAGACATTGCCATTCCCCTACTTTCCACGCAATTTTGGACAACTCAACGTCGCGCTTTACCTTGTTACCGAAACGAGAAAATTTAAATTTTAAATACTTCATTCGATCAAATAATAAATAATCTGCAACCTAATTATATAGAGTATTAAATCTACTAGCTCTACGTTGTATCCAGCATAAAGCGAGTTATGCCAACGAAACGTAGTGCTAAGACACTCCGTTTTCTACTCCATTACTCTACCAGGTATATAATTTTAATGATGAAAATAACAAAATTTCATTATATAAGCCATATACACAACTAAAAGTTCTACATTATTCCTGAGATGTTTAATTTTATTTTCGCTCCGTGCTGCATTCAGCATGTAACAGTGTAGGCAGAGAGGGCCTAGTATTTAGTAGTACTTTCTGACGACTTCTGGAGAAAATGCATGTTTAGTGGCAGAAGTCAACTCCGCGTTTTGCCTTGATTCCAGAAAAAAAATCAACTTCACGCTGTGTCCCTTACACAGCAGAGTAGGCAGAGGGAACCTAGTGGAAATATAAATTTAAATAAATATTTCATCTCCTCAAGTGGGGATCGAACCCACAACCAGTCGGTTTTACAGTCGCACATTGTGCCCCTGCGCCACGACTGGCCTCATACCAGAACAAGAAAATTAAAATACTAAATATTTTTTCCATGAGTAGGAATCGAATCTATAGGCCTTTGTGTTTGATTTCATCACACTATTATCTATATAATTTGTATGTACGCACACACTGTGTAAGTTATCAAAATAAATCGTACAGTTTCTTCACTTTTACTTGCACTGCACTGTAACAGAATTACCAAACGGACTTTCAAACGAATACTAAGTAATCAGATTTTCGAATCATGTTAAGCTTTCTCGATGTCTCTGATGAGTCGTCTTTTTTATTTTTTTTATTTTTTTTATTCACGCTGTATCCCGCACAGAGCAGGGAAAACTTAGTGTTAAATTATTATGTTCTCTACTTTTCACCTAATTTTCGAGATAATTCGGATTGAACAAGAATCGAACCTAAAACCTTCGACTACAATCAGACGCAATTTTCCTACGCCACGTTGGCCTTAAAATTTAAATGATTACTTCGAATATATTCAAAGACATAAAAATTATAAATAATGAAGATATAAATTTAAAGTGAACCTAATGAGCATAATAAATGTCATAAAATGGTTATGTACAGGTACCACCCGTAGTTTATTTTTTTATGTAAATTTATTTATTTCTCTTTATTTATCAGCTTGCTGCATCCCGCATGTAACAGGATAGACAGAGGGAGCCTAGTGTTAAGACACTCCTCTCTCCACTTTCCGCCGAATTCTAGAGGCATTATGTGTTGAATGACAGAACTCGACACAGACGGAAACAAAAATATTAAATACTTCATTTCCTCGAGTGGGATTCGAAACCCACAACCTGTCACGTTAACAGTTCCACATTTGTGCGCCTGCGCAAAGACATGTCTCTATAAGTTTTGTATACGTACGTACTATATAGAGACTTATAGTAACTGACATCTCAGCACTGCGGGATCCCATACCATTTTCAATCCCGCGTTTTCCCGTGTGCTTTAGGGCTGGAAAGAAGTATTCACCCCTTATGAGTGCGAAAAACCTTAACGAGGAAATTTCCATATCCAGTTCCAATGTTACTTTTCAATACATGATGTAAGATTAATGGGCCTACTCTACAAAGTTAATATACAATACAATATAATAGCGTGCGTGTGTGCGTAATACGACATGTTGCAGGTTCTAATCCCACTTGAGTAAATGAAGTGAATAAGCGTAGTATTGAGTTTCAACATTAGGCGAAACGCTGTAATCGAAACCTGTTTTTTGAAAATTTCTTGACTTGGTTCCCAGGTTCCCTCTGCCCACCCCGCTATATGCGGGATACAGCGTGAACTTCAACAATTACAAAATAAGAATATTTAACAGCAACATCTACAGACCGTGAACGCGTTACCGTTCACCCTTTGTCTCGTAATCGTTCGAATTAGTTAAAATGACAATGCTATGCGTAAATTGTAACTGTACTCTCGACTGTGTCACTGGGCCGTCGGGCATGCGGGTTTCGTATTTAGTTTTTTAATCGGTGCAAAGAAAAAAAAACAAAATATTTTTTTTTTTCGCTTCACGCTCTATCCCGCTTGAAATTATTTTTTGGCGGTCGTTGCGCAGCAGCACAGTGTGTCTTTGTAATCGCGATTATTGATTTGATTCCTGTTCGGGGATGTGAGTTGTTTTCGTTGTTTTGGTCTGATAAAAGGATAGGCACGGCGTTGAGTTCCGCCATTCGAAATGCAATATTTTGAAAATTAGAATATCCAATACAAATAGTTTTTTGATTCGGACCAATATTTCCGAGGCTAGTGCGCTCCACCACCTTAATAAGTCCTTTAGTTTGGAAAATTAATATAAATATGTTCTACTTACTGTTTTATTAAAATAGCTTATTTCTTTAGAATTAATTATAATGTATTTATTATTTAATATAGATAAATATTCAAATGTAGTATAATAAGGTTATGTAAATATTAAAATAAAACGATTTAACAAAACATAATAGCTTTCCTTTTTTAAATTAGATCATTTATAAATATTAATATAATGTATTATTACAACACAACTAACTTAATTTCGTATCAACTATGAATATGTTGTTTTTATATATTTCTCGTATAAAAAATACTAACAAATAAAAAATTATAAACTTTTTAAAAAAAATATTTAATAATTTAAGTCCCCTTTCAATAAAAAAAAGTATTTTTCAGTCGGCGCCAAGCAATCAATGAACCTGATTCTTAATGTTGTAGTTGTTTTTTTAATTAATTTGTATGAGACTGCATTCCCAGTAACAAATACGAAATAGTGAGAAAAAAACTAAATACATGTTGAATAGAATAGGGAAAAAAATTATCGCCTGTTTGGCTTATATTTTAGTAGCTATGTACTATATATAGGTATAGTTTAAAGTAAATTAAACATTTATAAAAATAAGATTATAGAAAAGAATAATTTCATTTCCTCGCCTTGGTAGCGAGACAAAGCGCTGCGTTGAGTTCCGGCAGTCAAGACGCAATGCCTCCAAAATCCAGCGGAAAGTGGAGACCGGAAGTGTCTTAACTAGGTTTCCTCTGCCCTCTGCTACGTTCAAAATACAGAGTAAAGCTAAAAAAAATGAACATAAATACAAACCTTACATATTTAAAAATGAGTCTATAATTTTTCGTTTCTCACATTTAATTGTTAACTTCTCTTGTACTTTGTTTTATATTGAAGACAAAGGGTTAACTGTAAAATATGTAAAGCTTATTTTATGATGAGAATACCACAGATTCATTATTTAAGTTAGTTTATTTATTCACAGATTTTATTTTATAGATATACACACTGTATCCAGCATAGACCAGGATAAATAGAAAAAAAATTGTGTTAACCGCCTAATTTCCGAGATTTTTCGAGTTGAGAGCAATATTCGTTTTTAAAATTCATTCATTCCCCTCTGTCGAAACCGAACCTAAAACGTCGCGTTTACAATTGGATACTGTGCCGCTGCACCACGACGGAATTTTGGTTTAGCTTTGCTAACCCAAATTTTTAAATGAAGGCATAAAAACATAATTAAATATAAATATTTTTTCACTTTAGTCGAGATAATTAACTAGGTCTTAGTGTTTTCTTCTATAGCGGATTTCAACGCTGCCAACCCAACTTTGTCTCTACTATACAGAACACGTCATATGCGTTACCTTGATAATGACGTCATGGCACTCAAACCTAGAGACATCACTCAATACGCAATCTCTCGAGTTCCGGCGGAAAGCGAGAGTCTTAACACTGGGTGCTTTCTGCCTACCTTGCTAACATGTGAAATTGTAAAATAATCCTGGCATCAACATAGCAAATTTGTTTTCATTGTATTAAAATTTTGTAAAGTTAATTAAACAAGTGATATATTACCAAAATTGCACAGTTTTAATTCGTTAATAATGATCATGTAAATAAAAAAGAATGTTATTAGTTTATTTGGTTGTTTGATTTGCGTGACATTAATAACTGAAAACGGCACTAAGCGCCGAATTTTATAATGAAAAAGAAAATAATTAACTCCACTGAGTGGAAATTGAATTCAGGACCAGGTCAACAGAGACGTTTTAGTCTATATCCACAGCCTAAATTAATATTAACACTTAAATTAAATAAATTAACAAATTAAAACAAAAATCTCTAATACCATTCTCATTTCCATTGTAAATGACCGTAACGCTCCTTTCTCTTCGTTCAGTGTACAATGCATGTAACACATACAAACATACAAATATATATTGGGAGAAAGGCCTTATTAACAATGGCCTAGCTGTGACATATCGAAACGATCTGCCATACATTAAAATGTGCACGATAGTAGAGACGGCTCTATCCTATATTATATGTGATGAAATTTACATATTTTTTATATATAAAGCAGAGAGAACCTAGTGATACGATACTCCGTTCTCCACTAGCTGCATTTGTACGTAAATACAACGTTGAATACAAAAGTAAAAAAAAAGTTATTGGGAGTTTCTTCTTCCTGATTTTTTTATAATTTCCTTAATTTAGCGGTGTAGAAAAGAAAACTTAGTGTTAAAACGTTATTTTCTCCAATTTCTGCTCTTTTCAGAGACGTTTTATATATGCAATACCACATACAAACATTTACGATTTTTTTAATTATAAAGTTTTTTTAATTATGAGGTATGAAATAAATATGATGACGTTGTAAAGCAATAGCACTTGCAGCAGTGTCTGACCGCAAACGCCACGATAATGGGTTCAATTCCCACATAGGAGAAAAGAATTATTTTCATTTTCTCACTCAAATTGAGACCGAAAGTAGAAAACGGAGAAAGGTGACGGAGCGCTAAAAATTTAACTCTTTTTTCTCTTTTCTTTTATGTACCTAAAAATTGAGCTAGAAACTATCTGATAAGATTTTAGAGTTGAATGCCAATTTATCTTACTGTAGCGTGAGAATAGCAAATGTTACAATATGCATGTGGGAATGGTGTAGATAAAACGCGTGAAATGATATATTGTAGGGAAGGAGATAGGTTAAATTCGTCGTCACAGCATCTGACGATAACGAAAAAAGGTTCCTCGCCAGTGTAACAAAAATAACCGTAACGTTGGGTTCCACCATTCAATAAGTTCACAATATATTGAAAATAGAGAAGGAGTGGGTAACAGTGTCTTAATCCTAGATTATTTCTAACTACGCTGCTGTATGCGGGATACAACGTGAAGCTAAAAAAGATAAAAAATATAGGAGATTTGAATCTACGTAAAAGATAGGAAAAAATTATGATGTATAGAGATAATATCACAACTTTCAATTATCCATCCATTTTAAAAATAATGGAGTTCAACGCTGTATTTTGTTTAAGCATACAAAGTAAACCAATAACTACATTATAAAATATAAATTGTAAAATATATATAAAAAACATAATAAACCAAGGCTTCTCTATATATTTTTATCCTAACACTGCATATATGTATCAATCGAGGCGGAACCCTCGATGCAGAAACATTTTTAATGTTTCTTTTGTTTTCAGAAAAACGCGATGTTCAATAAAACTAAATTTAGGTTATCTCCATTCAGAAGTAATGCCGTCGTGGTTCAGTCGACTTTACTGTTTACAGTCGACGCGATGATTATGGTTTCAACTCTCATTATGAAAAAAGAAATAATCATTTCTATTTGGTGACTAATCTTGGCGGAGTCCCTGGAGGAACTCAATATTATGCTATGTACAAAACAAAAATCATGTCTAATGTCTATGTTACACCATACCATACCGGGCCACTTGTGGCGCAAGGACACAAACGTGCTACTGTAAACACGACAGGTTTTGGTTTCGATTTCCACTCGTGGAAATGGTACCGATGCAAAGTACGGCGTTGAGCTCCGCCGTTCTACGTACAATGCCTTCAGAGTTTGGTGGAAAGTAGGAACTGACTGTCTGAGCGAGATAAAGCATGAAGCTAAAAAAAGCAATGCATTTATTCATCCATCAGTCTTTCCAAGTCCACAGCTGGACATCGGCCTCTGGTAATGCTCACCACTCCGTCCGGTCCTGCGCCCTTTGGATCCAGCGGACTACATTGATCCCAGGTAGACGTACTCGTCAATAACTTCCAGCGGTATCCCTTCAATAACGACCGGTATGGTGTTATGTCCAGGATATATCTTGAAAGCTAAAAAAAGAGAATACGAAAGATTCGTTAAGATAAAAATAATAATACCGTATAAAAGAAGATTTATTTTAAAATTCACAGGGTCAAAATCCCAGATGTTAGAAAGAACTAACACACTTTGAACACTGAGCGCTTATTATAACCAGTTTTTTTCCTTAAATTCTTATGTAGATAATATAATATAATTTTGTTACACGTCTTTGTCTCTAATGTTAAATATTTTATATTATATGGGAAATAGGGTAAATATTACTATAGAGGAAGTATGTATATTTTTTGTGGAAAAATAACAAGTTTATGAATATTAAAACACGTGACAGGGTGTCCAGCAAAGATTTACATATTTTTAGCTTCAACATCCAGTCAGAGAGAACGAAGCGCCAACGCTACGGTATATAATATTTTATAAATTTTGTCAATTATTACATACGTTATCGATCGATAAATATACTTATAGTACGTTATGCACCTAATTATAAAAGTTGCCTACACAAAATATTTTTCTTAATTAAATACAATAAATAAATTAAATAAGATTTTTGTCGTCGTCATAGATATAACTTCGCGGGTGCCTTTTTAGCATTCTCCAAAATAAAATTTAAACTCACATCCTTTGTTAATCAGCCACAACTTTGTATATTTTATTTCAAAATAATTTAAAAAAAAACATATTTTTTAAAAAGTTATTTGTTTCTAAAATAAACATTTTAATGACGTATGTAGGTACGTATAAAAACCAAATTCATAATTATAAGTAATATTCGAGTTAAACGTTTTCATCGATAGTATCCCAACCCTACATTCTAACTGCGATCTAAATCGTTTGCACAAATCCACAGACAGTCGCGGACCGCAAAACACCGCGAGCTGCCGCGAGTACAATATAGAAATATAAATATAAAAAATAAAATTAGTTTTTTTTTATACTTAACTTTTTTATTAAAAAAAAATTTCTAATGGACTTATCAATTACGATCACTTACATTTAACGTTAAAAAAAGCAAATGTCAAATTACGCGGCAATTTAAGTGTGAAATTTAGCTATTGTCATTTTTTAAATTTTTGTATTAATATTACATATTTTTTTATTATTTTTATTATTTTTTAAATATACAATGTGAATTTGTTTTTTTTTTTGCTGTGTTTTACATCGTGATGAATTGGATTATTGTGACTTTGTTTGTGGCTGTATATTTTAACTTCGAAGTCAACAGCGACGAATTTGGTAACGATGTAAGTGTATTATTTATTTATGCTATATAAAATTTAAATTATGCACTAACTTTCTTTTATAAAAGTATAATTTTTATTAGGAGTTTTGTTTTAATTATAAAAAGAAATCTTTTCATTTCTATTCTTTCTATTGTTTTTTTTTGTAAACGCGACGGTTGTGGGATTGATCCCCACTAAAAGAAATGGTTATAAATAATTTATATTCTTACCCGAAGAGTCTTAAGAAGGCAATATCTCGAAAACTGGGCAAAAAATCGAGAATAGAGTGTCGTAACACTTAGGTTCCTTCTTCCTACTCTGCTATGATAAATATATTTTTATAATTTTTGCTAGTTTATGTGTAATGAGGATATTATTAATTTAAATCATCTGACAATAAAGAATGGTAGTGGTTTTTTAGCTTCACACTGTATCCTGCATATAGTAGGGTCGGCAGAGGGAACCTGGGAACCTAGTGTAAAGATATCTGGAGAAATTGCGTGTTAATTGACGGAACTCAACGCCGTACTTTGTCTCGTTACCAGAGTAAGAAAATGAAAATATGGAATATTTAATTTCCTCAAATGGGAGTCGAATCAACCTGTCGTGTTTACAGTCGATGGAGTTACATATTATTAATTTAAATATTTATATATTTTTAAATGACAATTTTCTTTGTTCCTTTGTTACCTATGTATGTGTATATTACAAAATGAATATCAATCATACATCTCTATACAACGTTCATTGAAAACTTTATTTTAACACGTTTTAATATATAAAAAAAATACCTAAAGGGATTCCAACCTACGCCTCTTACAAACCAACCGTCAAACCGTGTCACATAAGATTAAACTATTTTAAGTAAAATAATGGCACTATTGCGGGTAATTATAATAAACTTAAATAAAAGAGAGGGCAGACTGGTTGCGGGTTCGATCTCCACACCAGAGAATGAAATATTTATTTGAATGTATATTTACATTTCTTCGTTCTGGTGTCGAGACCAGAGCGCGGCTTTGAGTTCGCCACTCAACACGCCCAGAATTCGGCGGAAAGCGGGAAATGGAGTGTCTTAACACTACATCCCTCTGCTTATCCTGCTGCATGCGTGACGCTGATTTATCTATTGTTATTTAAGGGACTGATTCATAATAAAAGTTTTCATCATTCGAGGCTATCAAGAGAGAGACTGGTATATACTAAATTGTTTAGTTTTATAAACAGGTCAAACATGATATTATCTTAATAAAAATTAGACTTTTTTTTATAATTTATGATAAAAGTTTGTTTACATTTTGTGAATGACGTAAAGGTCAATGTGGAATTATCAACCAAAACTTTTTGTAATTAAATTATAATTTAAATATTTTTTACATTGAAAGTATTATTTCACGCTTCAGAAAAAGAAATATTTAGAAAACGTATAAAAATTTGAACGTAGAGGGGTTTGAACCTGCTCTATATGGCAATTTTTTTACCAAATGGTCAGTAATTTTTATGTAAAAATAAATAAGATAGATATATTATTATATTATAGAGGCCGTCGCATTAGACGGGCGTGTGACTGTAAAACCGATAGTTGTGGGTTCGGTTCCCCTTAGGCGAATTTAAAAATTCTTTCTCTGGTAAGAAATAATCGGAGCAAAACACACAATGCTATTTAAAAATTACGGAATGTGAGGAACAGAGTGCCTTAACACTGTTCACTCTGCCTATCCTGTTTATACAGGAAAGCATATGTGTATATCAATAAAAAATAAAACCATATGCAAATTATTTTAAGATTAACTCAGTTTTTGTTTTACAAAAAAAAGCCTTCAACTAAAATATAGATGTAGGACAAACATGTCAATGACACCATGGAACCCACTACCTTTAAAATATTGTTTGTTTATTCGTATAGATATAAATACTAAATTAATGCCTACATAAATCGTAATAAAAGTCATCTTCAATCAATTTATTATTATATTTATTATATAAAAAATATATTTAATAATATTTTAAACAGAAATAAGAATAGGTTGTAACAAGTGAATAAGAATTTCGTCTTCATAACAACGCTTACTTAGCTGTGAGCGATTGGACTGTAAACAAACACGGGTTCAAATCCCGCAAAGGTCGATTTTTTTTATATTTTTCTTATTACTTTTTGTTTGAATAATACTTTTAAAAAAGTAGTTTCACGCTGTATCCCGCACATGAGTAGGTAAAAGAAACCTAATATTAAACTTTCCGTCCAGTTTTCGATACATTGTATGTTGCGCGACACCACGTTTTGTCTTGTTATCAGAGCGAGAGGACAAATAATAATTCACCCGAGAGAGAAATGAACCCACGACCGTCAGATGTTCTGCCGCTGCCCCACGACGGCTTCATAATATTTTAAAACAAGATAATGATCGTAGATACTAACTATACTTTGCATTTGCAACAGCGTCATACACAATATATTTTTTTTCTTCTATATTTATCCTGAGTTAGGACTGGTCTCTAAAACTATAATCTAAGTTCGAAAAGTGTATAATTTGACTGAAATTTACAATTATCGTCTATAAATAACGTTATTTTAATAATAAAAAATCATAAATATTTAATTTTATTAATATAAATCATAAGTACAAAATTTTATTTATGTATAATTTACTTTATATAATTTAATATCACAAACGAACATCGAGGAATTTCTAAATTCTCAGGAATGGAGATATATCTAAGTAATGACTTAACATAAGGTTAACAACTTTCTTGCGGACTCTTCTCAGCAAAACCGTCTTTCAAGCCGGTACAGTGGTAGTTTTAGGTTTCTTACTATTACTATCCAGCTTCTCGGTATATATCGCTTACAGCAGAGTAGGCAGACTAATTTTGTTATTGCGTGTTGCGTAAACTCATCGGAAGAAATTAAAATATACTTACATTAAAATTAATATTTCATTTCCTCCAGTGGAGATCGAATCCACAACCTGTCGCGTTTACAGTCACACTTTGAGCCCCTGCGCCACGACTGGCCTCAATTAATGTTTTTTCGACTATTGAAAAGTGATTGCAGTCTATTTAAAAAATAGAATAAAGATACATAATATATGTTTACTCAATACGCAACGCCTCCAGATTTCTTGGTAAAATGGGCAACGGAGTGTCTTAACACTAGGTTCCCTTGGTCTACCCTACTAAGTGCAGGATACGGCGGGAAGCTGAAAAAAAAATAACAAATATACAAATACAAAACTACTTTTATAATATAATTTCCTAGCAACATCCACTATAGAGGAACAGCGTAGGTTTAATTCTAGGTCTACTGTCCGTTCAGAGTTCAAGGTTGTCAAAGTAATTTAAACAATGAAAGGAATTACGCATTAGGTCATATTCAAATTCTATGTATTATGTCAACCCTGAACGGTTGGTTATCGTGACAATCAACTGACCTAAGCCTGATAGTATAATTTTTTGTTAGTGGCTTTCCTAATAATTTTATTTTCACTCAATTATATTTTAATAATAGGGCAGGTGAGGTAACCTAGAGTTAAATCATACCTAGAAAGAGTGCAACCTTTAGTTTTGACAAAATGAGAAACTTCGCAAAATTTACATAGAAATTGGAAACAATGGATATACCTCATATACCTAGACTTACAGTTGCCAGTCGTGGCGCAGGGCTACAAGCGTGCCAATGTAAACGCGACAGGTTGTGGGTTTAATTGGAATTCGGTGAAGTAAATATTTTCTTTTCCTCGCTGTGATAACGAGGCAAAGCGCGGCGTTGAGATCTACCACTCAACAGGCATTGCCTCCAGAATTCAGCGGAAATCAAGAAAGTGAATTGTCTTAATGGGAACGGAGTGTTTGCCAGGTTCCCTCTGCCTACCTTACTATATACGGGATATAGTGTGATGCTAAAAAATATATGCAGTTCAAACATTGAACATTAGGCACGATTCCACTAACAATATTTTAAAATATACCTCCTAGTAAGTACATTGTAGTGTTCAAAGTGATTGCCTTTAAATTATCTATACTCTTGTTGATTGCAGCATTAAGCTGATTATGATGCGGTTTTAAAGATATTTACGCCTTAAAGTCAGTCAGAGTCCTGAGGCCAGTCTTGGCGCAACGGCACGAAGTGTGACTGTAAAATCGACTGGTTTTGGGTTCGATCCCCACTCGAGGAGATGAAATATTTACTTAAATTTATATTTGCATTTCTTCGCTCCGGTGTCGAGGCTAAACGCGGCGTTGAGTTCTGCCATTCAACACGCAATGCCTCCAGAATTCGGCAGAAAGTGGAACGGAGTGTCTTAACACTAGGTTTCTAGCCTTTCAGTCTATTAATATCGAAATCTCATAATTATAAATGTGAAATATATACAAGCTATGGCCTAAAATTTCGTAAATGTACGTCATACGTAAAGTGTAATCATGAAATCTGGAAATTTGGGATTTTTTTGTTATTTTTGATTATTTACTTCCTGATCAAGTCAATGCGCAAAAATTTAGAAAGCTAAATTTCGAAGCGGATCATATCCGTTTTCTGAATAAAGTATGGTAAAGTCATAACTTTACCATACTTTATTCAGAAAACGGAGAAATTATTCACTACACATTTCCATTTCCATATCACCTTGTTCTGACATACTTATATAGTAGATAATACTCAAATTCCTAAACATTTATTAAGTTAATTAAAATCTTCATTGCACTATAAAAGATAACAATCACAGGTTAAATTTTCGCAAGACATTTTCGACACTCGACAGCGAGACGCAATGGGAAGTCTATTCATTTGCATTATTGCAACGTTTTTGTGAAATATGGATGTAAAAAAACGGTATTTTTATATATTTTTTGAATTAATAACTTAATTATTTAATAATATATTGAAATTTTATGATAATATATAGATATTCCATATTAAAAATATATATAAAATATTATAAGTAAAAAAACCGACTGTATAAAAACTAAAAAGTTAAAATCGCCTGGCGCCTTGAAAATTGAAATGATTGAAAATAAGTCCTAAACGTTACTCCTAAATTAAAAAAAGCAAGCCATTTTGCCCTTTAGTTCACCTGAATTGGTTCCCATTAAAGGTGATTTGAAGAAAATTTGGAAGAGATTGAATTTTTTTAGGCTCGGGCAGAGCACTATCATCAGTTTAATGAAATTTAATATTTTAATTTCGTCGGTCTGGTGTCGTTGAGTTGTGGCGTCGAGTTCTGCCACTCAACACGCAATGCGTCCAGAATTCAACGGAAAATGAGGAGTGAAGTGTCTCAACACTAGGTTCCCCTTGCCTGCCTTGCCGTATGCAGGATACAGCGTAAAACAATAAAAAAATAAATCATAATTAAAGTTACTCTCACAGTTCCAAAGAATATTAGGATATAAAAAAGACTTCCTTTTCTCGTAAACAATTTTTATGTTAATAAAAATTGCATAAAATAAGCATTAAGCATTGCCTTTCCTAAATAATACTATTGTTTAATTATACAAAATTTTATCATGTTTAAGTTCCGTAGTGTGTGAATAACATTTTAAAATATGCTTGGTGGTATAGTGGGACTTTTAAGCGGACAAGGCGGTGGTTGTTGGTTCAATGAGATTAATTGTTTTCATGAAACTTGGCAATTATATTGTGTTGATTAGATGACAATACAGTATAATCGTACTAGCTGGTTTGATGATGGAATTGGAAGATGGCTGATGGAACCTTGGACTGTCTACTTGTAAATATATTGAGTTTGTGCTCATTAGGTTCGTTTTATTAATGTGGTTTTTTATTTAATTTTCTTGAACTATTATTTTTTATAGTATAATAAATAGTGATGTTTTTTTAAATAATAAAAAAAAGCCAAAACTAATTCATTCAATTAAGTCAGCTTCAATTCAGTAGAGGGAACCTAGTTGTAAGACACTCCATTCTCTACTTACCGCCGAATTTTTCGAGGCATTGCGTTTTAATTGGGCTTTTGCCTTGGTTTTAATTGGGCTCTTGCCAGATCGAAGAAATGAAAATATTATTAAAAAATATTTCATTCCCCAAAGTGAGGATCGCACCAACAACCATCGCGCTTTCAGTCACACCTTGTGCGTCTGCGCCATGATGGCCTCAATTAAATCGTTTTGTTTTTTATATATAAAAATCATTATTACAATCAAACATACATACATACATACAGTCTTCTTTAGTTACTTCTTTAGTATGGAACAATTTACATTTATAATATTAATAGTTACAAGTTGTAATTAACATTGTTATAAATGAAATAACTGTAGATGCAATATGTCGTGTCAAGGAGACTTGGAACACTCGTTCTTTGACCTTACTATAATTAATAGAGTGAATTGCTCTAAAGGTTTAGATAACTTTCTTATTAAAATTGTGTTAAGAACGCAAATTATTAGACATTGCGTATTCATTGGCGAAACTTAACGCCGTGTTTTATTTTAACAAAGCGGGCAAGTGAAACTAATTCAAATATAATTATTTCCGAGAGGAGATCGAACTCAACAAGCATCCCACTGACCGCGCTGGTCAATTTTAAATTCACAATTTCAGTTTTTATTGAAGGAATATATTAGAAGTGTGTAATGTAAAACACAAAAAAAGGGAGGGTTCCGTTACCTTTATCTGTCAAAATGGCATAAAAATCTAGTCTGTTAATGGGATATATGGAATTTATTCTGTGTTCAGTATTTGTTGTTATAGCGCTAACAGAAATATATGACATATTTCTGTTAGCGCTATAAAAATTTAAAATTTCAACTGCCCGACTACCACGGTTCACGAGATACACATGCATGGTGACAGACGGATAGACAAACAGATGGACGAACGGACAGCGGAGTCTTAGTAATGTAGTCTTATACCCTTATACCCTTTGAGTACGGAACCCTAAAAGTGTGTTTAAATAATATTTATTTGTAATTGTATACCAAAAAAAGTCATATAGTAATAATCTCTTATAGTAAGCTTTTATCATATTATTCATGTATAGACATAAACATTACAATTATACAATAACTAGCGACCCGCTCGCGGCTTCGCCCGCTTATACCACAGAATTATTTACTTAACACACTGAAATATGTTCGTGTTTTGATATACCTATTATGTATGTTTGGAGCGCAATGAAGATTTTTTATGAGAAAGTTATTAAAACTTTAGGTCGCATTTTTGTATCTCCTTTTATGTTTGTATTTTTGTATCTTCAATTGAATGTTTGAAATAAAAACATAACTTATCGATACTTACAATAAAATCCTAACTCATCAGTGTCTTTACTAGAAGATATTACATTTAACAATGTAATAAAACTTGGTCAGTTGGTCTGTTTGTCTGTGCGTTTCTTCACGATAATCTCAGAAACTGCTTAACCGATTTAAATAGTTTTTTTGTTTGTATTTTGGCAAACTGCCCTTAAATATTGAGTATTAATTTTATTTTAATCAGCTTCACGCTGTATCCCGCACACAGCAGGTTAGGCAAAGGGAACCTAGTGTTAAGACACTCCATTCCCCACTTTCTGCCGAATTCTGGAGGCATTGCGTGTTGAGTAGTAGAACTCAACGCCGTGCTTAACCTCGACACCAGTGCAACGAAATGGAAATATAAATTTAAGTAAATATTTCATCTCCTTGAGTAGGGATCGAACCCACAAACAGTCAGTTTCCAGTGGCCTCAACTGGACTGGACTTTATTTTAATCGGCTCACACAAAGTTAAAACCAGATACACGCTTTATCCCGCCTTTAGCAGGGCAACTTAGTATTAAGATATTGCGTGTAATGTGTGACTGATGTGCGAACTGAAAATATTATTAAACAAAATGAAAATATTATTAAATTATAATTCAATCCTCCAAGTGGGGATCGGACCCACACCAATCGCGTTACAGCCACAACTTTGTGCCCCTGTGCCGCGACGGCCTTTAACAAAGAAGAGATGAGAAGCGTCAGCGCTCCTTTTACGGAAACAGCATATAGTGTAAAATATTTTAAAGAAATTAAGCAATATACATTAACAGTGGAGACGTAGGTTTTTTGTTCATTCCACGATGTTTATTCATATCTATATTACGTGTGACGCGGTTACGCATAGATACCAATAACGTAAACACATGCTACTACAAAAATACTACTAAAATCTTTAGAACTTTGAACTTTGCCGCCAATATCTACGACTCGATTTCGGAATGAGGCGTATGCGGCGGTTTCCCTTTGATAGGTTTATGTGTGCGTGCGTCGTTCTCGACACATTATATATTATTTTACAACGATAATTTTATTATTTATTTTGTTTGAAAACATAACTTTTTTATTATTGGGTTTTTTATAGAGTAGTTAAAACTGTGGTTTTATTTAAAGTGGTGCTGACAAAAAAACTTTGTATAATTGAGCATATTTAATATTTATAGTTTTTTTTTGGTTAATTAATACCAATAGTTATTACAACACTTGCGAAGGAAGCATATTTTAGGCAATTTTTAATTCTTATACCTTTTGAAAAACTACCAATATTCTTATAGTTAATAAATAATTTTTTCAAATTAAAAATAGTCTATGTTTTTCATTATAATGACGGGGAAATATTCAAAATGTTCAAAATTACACTATAATACCAAATAGTATTGACATTGTAGTGTTGATAGTAATTGAAAATAGTTATACTACAGGAGGATACCTAGATATGCACTGTTTAAACCTGTTTTTATGATATGATGTAGAATAATATATTCTATAGAGGAATCACACATTCTTTTTATTCTTTAACTATAATACGTAAATACATTTTTTAGAGGTTACTTTGTACTAAGATGGCATGGCTCTGTTCCCGCATTTACGTTCCTGATATATTGATATAAATAATAGAAATATAAAATATTGGAAAAAAAAGAGAAGAAACGCAATTATATTGCATTTTTTTTCATACTTGAAACGTATTAATAAATTTACATACAATTCATTTGTTTTGAATATAGCATTAAGTTTAGTCAGCTTCACGTTATTTTAACAGATGACATTAATATATTTGATACTTCCTTAACATGATTATTTAATGTATTTTTTATATATAGAGTCTTGAGAAATATATCTACTGTAAATGAATGCAACTTTATATATATATAACGCCAATGATTAAAATGTATTGACATCAGCGCGTCATCTAAACACAATATAAAGTTTTATAAACTATGAACTCACAATCAGAATTTACTTTCCAAATACATATACAGTAATACCCCGGACTTACGCGGTAGGTGGGACCGAGTGATTGCCGTGTAAGTGGAATTCGCGTAAGTCGTTGTTCAACTTTGCATATAAAGTTTCTTTAATCAGGACCAGAGTTTAAAAAAAAACATAATTTAGAAGAAAAATGTTTAATAAAGTGTAGGATAATAAAAAAAAATACATTGTTATGAATAAAGTAACCTAAACCGGAATTATTTTGAGCTGGAAGGCTTCATTCAGGCTCTAACAATGTTGCCTGCCGAGTGAAATTTTTCTTCTTTTCCAATTCACAAATTTTCATTTTTACTTCAAAGTCTTTAATTATATTTAGTTTTTACTCTAAAGACAGTGTTTTATTTTCTTGTTATGCTCAAATGACTCATTTTTCGTTCTTTAGACGTTATAATTAGAGATTATAAGTAAAACGCTCTGCGCACGTAAAACAATTTCACGCGGAACATGTTTAAACCTGTCGCAAACTGAAAACTGAGTGTGCAGAGCAAGAGAGCCGATGCGCGGCAATCAAAATGAAAAACCGTGTATCTCCGAATTCGCGTAAAACGGGGTAGCGTAAGTCGGGGTATTACTGTACTTTTTATTGCAGATATCGCCATTTGAGCAAGTCCCGAAAAATATACCTACTTTATTATTTTTGTTAATGTCACCAACGTTGACGTTTATAATAATAATTATGGTAGACTAAACAACTATTAATTGTACTTCTTTTTTCAGCTTCACGCTGTATCCCGCACGCAGCAGAGTAGGCAGAGGGAACCTAGTGTTAAGACACTACTTCCTGTTTCCTACTTTCCGCGGAATTCTGTAGGCATTGCGTGCTGAGTAGTGAAACTCAACGCCGCACTTTGCCTCGACACCAGAGCCATGAAATGGAAATATAAATTTAAATAAATATTTAATTTCCTCAAGTGGGAATAAAACCCACAAACAGTTTATGCTTTGTGCCCCTGTGCCACGAACGGCCTCAATTTACTTTCTTCTTTTAAATTGTGGTTAAATACAATAATCGTAATTTAATTATGTCAAATTTCTATTAACCGACTTCTTAAAAGAGGAGGTCATCAATTCCACTGTATTTTTTATCCATGTTACCTCAGAACTTTTGACTGTGTGAACCGATTTTGATGATTCTTTTTTTATTTGGAAGCTAGTGCGTCCCGTGTAGTCCTATTTTAATTTAGTTCATTTCCGACAATGGTATCTAAGCAAAAAATCATATAAATCTCAAATTTACATTATGTATGTGCGCGACAAATGGACTAATATCTCAATATCAACTCAACCGATTTTAATGATTCTTTTTTTATTAGAAAGGGTTAACATAAAGAGTAGTTTGGTGAAAGTTTGGTTAAGTTCAGAGTATGAAATCCGATTGAAATTGAAGAAGTCGATTTTTTTATAAAAAAATATAATTATGTTATTTTTTTCTGGTAAAATTCCTTTGTACTCTATGATAAAAACTATTCTATAAGTTGCATTAGGTTTTGAACTATTACCATGCTAAAAATAAATTAATTTCATATAGTAGTTATCGGTATTTTAAGTAATTTACATTTTTCAGTTTTTATTTTTTTTAATAAAACTATAATGAATTTCGGAATAAAACCCAAAAAAAATGTACCTTGGGACCCTAGGCTAACACCATGCAAAAAATCATCAATTTCTGTCCAGTAGTTTTTGCGTGATTGACGAACAAACAAACAGACAGACAGACAGACAGACAGACAGACAGACAAGAATTCTGTTGAGTGGTTTTTTAGGTTCTATAATCGACATATAAACCGACCTAATTTTTATTTTTTTTATATCTTTCATGTACAGAATTGACTTTTCTATCCTTTTATTATATATAGAGATATGTATAACGTGAAATACCATATGAATGTTATCTCTACGGTTGTAGATTCAATCCTCATTCGGGGGAGTGATAAAGTTTCGATTCAATAATATCCCCTTATTTCTTATTGAAATAAACATGGCGTTAAGTTCCGCCAGTCAATAAGAATCTTTCGGGCTAGGCTCTTAAAATCGAATCCATTACCATTATATCTACAGTTACACAAAGCAATTTAGAATGCAGATACCTATATATATAAATTAATATTTTAATAAGATCTTGCAACAGCACAGGCGCCTCTTAATGGACAAAGTGCGCTATGAAATTGAATATTCAATATAACAATAGGCTTTATGTTATAATTTTGACATTTTGAAGTCACCTGCGTGAAGTATAAATGGCACTATCATAGACATTGATTAGTATTTAGATGACAATGAATAAGAATGAGGACGTCGTGGCGCAGTGTGTGACTACAAACGCGACGGTTGTGGGTTCGATATCCTCTCGGGGAACTAATATATTTAATCTTTCTTCCCATATCCCCAACATCCCAATCCCTCATCCAAAGGTAAGATAAAACGTAAAGCGAAAACCAAATATAATTTTCGACTGTAAACGTAACAGGTTGTGGGTTCGATTCACATTCAGGAAATTAAATATTTGATAGTTTCATTTCTTTTCTGTGGTATCAAGACAAAGCGCTGCGTTGAGTTCCGCCACTCAACATACAATGCCTCCTGAATTCGGCGGAAATTGAAAGAATTGGGAAAAGAACGGAGTGTTTTTACACTACATTCCACCTGTCTACCATGCTATGTGCGGGATACAGCGTGAAGCTACAAAAAAGCGATTTAATGACTCATCAATTTTATGAATGTAATCTATAGCAAAAACACTAAAGCAGTAACAACCGGAACTTTTGCCCTTATATATTTAATTCTTTTTCTATCTAACCTTGACTTTTGAAAATTGGTTTATTAGAGCAAAATATTATTATAATAGCCCAATTTTAATTCTTATAATGAAAATGAATCATTTAATATAATTAAAGTAGTTTGATGTTACGACGTCTGCAATCAATTTATCTTTTCTTAATTACGATATATTTCATATTTATTGCTTCTATAAGTATACGGGAGTAATCCATATTTTTTATATATTTTTTTATATTTAAATTGCAACTGTATTAGAACATAGGCCATCGCGGCGCAGGGACAACGTCTGATCGTAATCGTTAAGGTTTTGGATTTGATTCTCATTCAAGGTAATTAATTATTTTCATTATTCTCGTTCTGGTAACTAGTGTTGCCGAATTATCGATAGTTTCGCGATCGATAGTTTTAATCTAAAAAAGCCTATACAATCGATACAACAATCGATAGTATCGATCTTATCGATACTATCGATTCTATCGATAGTTTAGAAGAATACAATACAATCGGCTAAGTGCAATACTATCGATACTATCTGTAGTATCGTATCTCCTAATCGGAAATTAATCAATACAATCGATAGTATCGATACTAT
>JAATLQ010034446.1:0-22824 GCA_013421005.1 Heliconius erato x Heliconius himera
CCCCCGCCCCCCTACAGTGCTTACGTAATACTTGAACGGCCCCATAGTAGAAATAGGTATAAGTTAACTTTAGAGCTTTTGCTATACCATTCATACCTACTTTAAGATCTCTGCCCATCTAGAACTGTCATCAATTACTTTTTAGAACATACTTCAAAGGCAGCACTAGAGCACAATTTAGAATTTGTTGTCAGAAGTGACAAAAGCCCAGACAGTATGGATGCTATTAATGCCCATTTAAACCTATTCTTGGGGATGTGAATCCATGGAAGATATTTACTTTACTACTTTAAAGTTGAAAATGTAACAATAAACTATAATGAATATAACTAAAACATTTACCTCTTTATCATATTTGGCCCTGACTAATTTACTCTTAGCCCATTTTCCAGTATTCTTATGTCTGAGGGTATGTCTTTCTAATGCACGAGCTTTTTCAAGTTCCTCTAACTTTTTAAGAGCTTGTTCTGGATCTTTGCTTTGTAATTCTTCAAATTCTTTCAATTGCTGTTTCAATTTTTCTTTTTTCAGTATTCTTAAAAATAAAAATAATACATAGTATTTTCAAAAGTGTTACTCATTTGTTTAAGCTTTACATTTTATTATATAGGGATATCTAGTGTCCAGACACTCTGTGCTCCATTTTTTGCACAAATTAAAGATAATTTGTACAGAGTCTTCACTGTGCCTTGTGGTAATCATTTACCATTGCCCTGAGATGGGGTTGACCATCATGTTAACAGGCAAACAATTACACCATATAAGATCAACCTATACATAAATTAATGATCACTTTACTAAATCTAATAAATGCCCAATGGGTTTTAAATATTTTACAATGTACAATATAAAAAAATTAAATAAAATAAATAAATGTCAGACAGAGTGAGGGTACTTAGTATTGAGTGCATGCAGTTTCCCACTTTTTGCCCATTTCAATACATTTTATGTTGAGTGAATTCCCAAAGACTCACTTTGTATAGTTACTAGAGAGAAGAAACTAAAATACATTATTCCCTGAAATGTTTACAATTAGAAGTTGTGTTGCTAAAATATAATATTTTTTAAGGTTACCTGTGATATTTTTTGCTCTTAATTTTACTTTGTCTCTTAGCTTTCGCTGCTTTATAAGATTGCTGTGCCCGAAATTTTGCCAAATTCTGTCTGTGTTCTAACATCTCCTCATAACTCATTGGATATATTTGTTCATCTTCTTGTTCTTCAACTTCTGGTTGAGGATCTATTTCTTCCAATTCTTTCTCCAAAGGTGATTTTAGCTTTAATTTGGATAAAAAATCATCAGTAGGTTGCAACTTCGTTGAGAAAGTTTTTATGGGAAAGGTAACATAGTCAACAGTACGATTTCGGGCAACAACCGAGTCCCATCTGCCAACTTTTTTTTTCGCCTGTTCATAGCCTGTAGCCCTTTTAATGCGTTCCGCTTGAGGTTTTTCTAATGGTTTAGGAAGTACTTTCTTTTCATCTTGAGATTTTTTTAACTTTTTACTAACTTTTACATTTTTTGCCGTGTCTTCTAATACTTTGATTACATTATCGAGTTTTAACTTGTTGGACCATTTAATCAAATTAAATTCAGAGTGTTGGTTTGTTGGTTCATTCCTGGTAGGTTCTGTTATGTGTTGTGTTTTATCTAGTTTTGTTATTGCGCTAACTAAGCGGTCATGTTCAGATGCCACAAATTCACTATCGTCGTAGTCTTCCATTGTCAATTAGATTAGTTTGAAAATAACACTTTTTATATAACTTTGTATTATTTTGTTCTTTTAGGTTAGAAAATGCTTTCATGACATTTCCGATTAAAATTCACACCTGACTAGTTGACATTGACAACTGACATATTAACAGTGAATATAATATCTACATCAACGTGTCTGGCAAGTATAAAAACAAATATTTTTCCAAAATAAAATAGTAAGGCTTACAAAATATCTGCTGCTTTTTTTATATTTTTGTATGAGTATATTTTTTAAAAACGTAAATCATAACAAAAAAAATATTTATTTTCATCTGCTTAAATTGTTTGTTTGCTTAATCTCTAAGATCTCTGGATCTGGATTGAAAAGTCCGATTTACTTATTTTTCGTTTTGTATGAAATCTACGTTCTTCAGGAGTGCTATATAACATTATAGTACAAGTCTTAGTTAGCCTTAAATAACCAAGTAATGATAACAATGAAAGCCATCGAATTGCTTTAAGCGCATGCGCTGCAAAAATAGTAAAATATATGTCAGTCCATTGTATGGAAGAAATATTCTAATTTTTTAGTTCTAAAAAAGTCCGTGATATCATATATTCATCTCTTATAAATAATTCACAATAAAGCATTTTGTGACAGAAAATAATTGAAAATTGCAAGGTGATATTTAAACGTGTTTTATTTGATAAGGATATTGAAACATACGAGCGAAAGTTATTCCATCAGCATGAATATTTTATGAAAATATGCTTTGGCTTTTATAGCATATAATTTGAACGTATACTTTTAGAGAAAATGGAAATTTAAAGTTATTCAGCGACGCCGAATTCGTCCTCGCAAGCAGCCACGTAATGCTTGCACTTTCTCCAAATTATTGAATATGTAAATTATATTGATTATCTTATGGTAAATGCCAGTCAACATGCAATGTGTTGATGTTGCCTTCATATTCCGGCAGAAAGTGGGGAACGGAAGTGTTTTAACACTAGGTTCCCTCTGCCGAGTGCCGACCCTACTGTGTGCGGGATACAGTGTGAAGCTGATTTATTTTATTTTATATAAATGAACAGAATCTTGTAGATATTAAATGCACAGGTCTGAAACTACTGCAAATTGATTATCATTTCCACCATCTTACTGTTTGGCCTAAACATGACTTAAGATGTTATAAATTTCAAATACTGATATATTCGATACAGACCAACAACAAACCAGCCATTTAAGAAATAGGCTTTATTTCCAAAAATGAACTTTAAATTAAATTATTAAATATTCGTCTATAGTGAAATGATTCACGTTCGTAAGCGAAGACGGGAGTCCATAATATAAAAATCTCTATTGGTGCAAGTATTTTATTAATTTTAGCTTTGTTTAGTTATTTTGCTTTTTTTTATTACAGTATAATCTATAAGTGAACAATACAGTACCTAACAAATATAGTAAAATACAAAAAAAAAGATTTAAAAGAAAACTATTTATTTTGTGCATTGGGATTTTATTAAAAGTAATACATACTTATTTGTAATTTTTTTCATAAAATTGAAATGTGACTAATATTTTTAACTGTCAGTAATAAATTAAAATATAACGTAACTGAGTGTTGGATTTTTAATGAAGTTTGTTAATTACTTATTTCATACCAAAAAATAATATAATAATCTCCAGTTATGTATATTTTATATTGACGACTGAATTATTGTATCTTGAAAGTACAACGTATGTATTAAAACGAATATTCAAGGTATTTAATGTTCATCCCCAAGATTGGTGGATTCTGATGATCCTGAAGATGGCGGCACGTTCTCTTGATTTTGTTCTTCACGCATTTTCTTGAAGCGCTGACGATTACGATATAATTTTGCCTCGTCAGTACATTTAGTTGTTATAGAGGCTCTGTAAATAAATGTTTATATTATCGTACATAACATTAATTTACTGAATTACTTATAGGTGTACCTGTTAAGCCATTCAGTACCTAAGGATTTTATTATTTATTATTTTGAAATTAATATAAAAAATATGTATTAAATTCATTGATTTTTATTACCCCGCAAACAGCAGGGTAGGCAGTGGGAACCTAGTGTTAGGACACTCCGTTCCCCACTTTCTGCCGGATTCTGGAGACATTGCGTGATGAGTGGCAGAACTCAACGCCGAGCTTTGCCTCGACACCAGAACGAAGAAAAGGAAATATAAATTTAAGTTCCTCTCCTCGAGTAGGGATTGAACTCACAACCAGTCGGTTTTACAGTCACACTTTGTGCCACTGCGCCACGAATGGCCTCTATTATAAAATTTAAATTTATTGATCAATTATAAATATTGTATTAATTGTACCTTACAACTCGTGGTGGGACGCTGCATCTTTCCGAAACAGTGTCGACGATATCTTCAACCAGTTTCGGGTCTAGCTGTTTCTTTGGCGGTTTGTTTACAAAAGCCGGTGATTGTTTTCCAGTTAATGAATGAGTGGCCAAGACCCTAAAATGTTTGTTTGACCATTTAATAACAATAGTTTTGTCCGGGAACAAAAATATTTTACTGATATTGTATCTACTATTATTTGTAAAATTGTATATGGTATACCCATAGTAAAGTTAATTAAATATCCAAAAGTACCGAGTATTTTATAAGTAATAATATGGCGGCCATCAAGGCGCAGGGGCACAAGCGTGTGATTGTAACGCGACGTTTCGATTCTCACTCGGGGGAACGAGTTATTATTTATTAATATTTTAATCTCTTGGTTCTTACACCAAAGCGCGGCGTTGATTGAGCGTTCCGCCACTCAATACTCAATGGAGTGTCTTAACGCTATGTAACATCTGCCTACTCTGCTGTATTCATAATGTATTTTTTATATATTTTAATATGTTGCAATTTGATAAATCAAGTTCGATATTTATAAAACTAAAACTTTAACCATACCTTCTTGGAAAAACAGCTTGTAACAGTTGTCTTGTTGCTGTTGAATGAGAAGACCAATCAAGGTCTTCTAAAATTCTTGCCGGAATTGTAACATTGCCACTGCCGATCGATACCTTTAATATTACTTTAAATTACATACATATATCATAAAAGATAAGATAATGTTAAAAATTTACTCTTTTAACTTAATTTTTTAACCGTATTTTTTTAAAGAATTAAAAGAATAAAATCCTTTTTTATTTGACATATTGTTTTATATAAACATACAAACCAAATCACTATTATCCGCCGGCATTACATTGTTAGTAGTCTGTGCTGAAACTCTCCTAATTTTTATACCGCTTGGTCTTCTATCATCTTCAATATTTGGAACTTCGACTTGCGGTTCAACATAATCGGATATTTCGTGGCTATAATTTCTTTCCATAAGTGCGTGATTATGCGTTTCATCTGTTTCAGAGACAAAAGCTACAAACTGATTATATAGCTTTCTTAGAACGAAATTCAGTTGTTGCAGTTTTTCCGAATGATTTGACGATTCCGAATGATTCGATATCGTCGCATCAGTTTGTGTGGTTTTGTCGTTCGTCGTCTTTATTTTTCCAAGCACTCTGTCTGGTAAAGGTGTGCTGCTAAGTGGAGGTCTACCCTTGGAAAATGACGATTTCTCTCTCAATATTTTACTCATACGCTCATCGAGCTTTAGTTCGTTGCGTCGGAGCGGATTGTCATATCTGATAGTGGATCTTGTTAAATTAAGATCATGACTAGTCTGTAAAATTAAAAAAATATATATAAAAAAAATATTCAGCATTTAAAAAAATATAAAAAAAATAAATATATTTTAACACTGACAGCCGACTAACTACTATGAACTGAATTTAGTCTGTATTGTTCTCTTATATATTTTTTACATCCACAACATATTCTTTATTGCACTTGAAAACAATAACAAGGTAAGTAAAAATATTAAAATAAAGTTAGCAATGGTGGAAACAAAAAGTGTGTGTGAAAAAAAAAATATTTATTAAAATTTTGTTAATTATTCATATTAAATGATTATTTTATAATTGACACCCGTGGAATTGACCGTCGTGGAATAGGAGCATAAGGGTGTGACTGTAACACGACGATTGTAGGTTCTATCCCCACTCGGAGGAATGTATTATTATTTATTAATATTTTAATTTCTTCGCTTTGGTTTCGAAGCAAACAGCGTCGTTGAATCCCGCCACTTAACACGCAATGCCTCCACAATTCAGCGGAAAGTGGGAAACTGAGTGTCTTAACACTAGGTTCCCCCCTCTGTCTATCCTGCTGTATGCGGAGTGCTATGTAAAGCTGATTTTTATTTATTTTTATTTTATAATTATAGTAATGCACAAAATGTAGAAACAATATTCACTCACTTCTGTCTCAATGTTACTATCACTGGAGTCAGAATCATCACGGGCGTGCACCATCCTCGACGCACTTGGGAAGGACACTTGCTGACTTGCGCCAAAGAACTGATAAAAATAAACATGATAAATAAAATTATATTTTAATACTTAATTATTTTAAATTTCATCTTAATATTTTGATCATAACTCTGACGAAAATGGAAGGATGTTATAACTTATAAGTTAACGTGTGTGTGAGTCTACTATACGAGTATACGATGCCACACACCGTATACCCCTAAACGGGGTGAATCGATTAAGATTTAGTTTTTTTTTTGTTTTAAGGGTGATTTAATCTAGATTATTCTTAGCTTGTATATCATTAAAATATGTTGGAGAATTAAAGAAAGATTTTTATTTTTGTGTCGGAGGTTTTTAATTATCAACAATAACAATTAAGCGTTATAACTATGAGATATTTATTTAAATTAAGAATTTGAATCGTATGGATACTATCTAAGATTCATTTTTTATAGAATATTTTTTCAAAGAATAATAAACAATGAAAAAAAATGTAAAAATATATATATTTTTATTTTATTTATTTAAATATATACATATATTAAATATGTGATTAAATATATGTTTAAATAATTGAATGTTCTTTTCTGAGGCCTCGATATCTCCTCAAGAATTTGGCGAAAATTGGGGAACGGAAGTCTCTTAATGGAGAACGGAGTGTCTTAACACCAGGCTCACAAAACATAAATTTTCATTTAAAATATTTTTTTTTACTAGATGAATTTGAAGTGTAAAATATTTCATCTCCTCGAGTGGGGATCGAACCCACAACCAGTCGGTTTTACAGTCACACTTCGTGCCGCTGCGCCACGACTAGCCTTTTGTACCTGGCCTTAAGGCATATAAATTTACAAAATCTATGAAGTCTGAACCCTTATTTTCTTTAGTTATAAAAGTACCGATCATTGATGCTTGTCAGGTACTGGTGTCGTTTCCATTTGCATGAAATATTATTATTAAATGTTATTAATAAATATGTTGCGGGTAGAATTAAAAAAAAAATAATCGCAAAATATACCGTATTTCTTTCGTCTATAAATTTATATTACGATTGATCGGTTACGGGTGTTTTTTGTTAGTAATTAAAACTTATAGATAATAAATGTATGCCCACCATTGGTCCCGTCTTCATCTCCTTTATCGTGTTCATGCATAAAGATAAAACATTCTTTACTTGGTTGTCTTGTCTCTCAAGCATTACTTTTAATTCTTTAACATACCGCTTATTATCTGCGAAACAAAAAAATATTTACTTGTATTAATTAAATAACTTATAGTGATAAGCTAAATGACCAGTCTACTAGTAGGTAGGTAAGTACTAGAAGGCTAGAGGCCAGTCGCGGAGCAAGGTTTGATTTCCACTCTGGTAACGACGCAAAGCGCGGCGTTGAGTTCTGCCGCTCTTCACGCAATCTACTTTCAACACGCAATTCACTTAACCTCCAGAATTAGGTGGAAAGTTTGTGAGTGTATAAGTCTTAACAATAGCTTCAAGTTCCTTTTACCTACTTCGCTATGTGCAAGATACAGTGTAATGCAAAATAAAGTACTAAATGGTTACAATTTGTATGACAGAATATAGAAAATGATAAACTATTAGTAAAGTCCGATTTAAAACCATCCCTTCTTGTCGTCTATCTATTCAAATAAAAAGCGCCCCTCGATTCTTTATAAGACGTTCACACGAATGCAATTTATCTTCTAACACATGCAACGTATTAAATTAATTTAGTCATATTTACCTCTTTTGGCTATAAATACATATAAATGACGACTTACCTGATAATCGGAGAACTTGAGCTTTTCGATGGTTGTTGTGTTTGTCGCGGAGAAAAACTACTTTTCCCGTATGCAAATCACCGTCGTGGCGTATTAAACATTCCGAATTCACTATAGCGTAATTAGAAAATATGTTCTGCTCAAAATTATCCATCCACTCGACAAGAAGCCATAAGTTTTGATCCATTTTTTTAATTTTATGAAAATCACCCAAACACGGCGAAGAACAAAATCGAAGTGAACGGTAAATCCGAGTTTGCGTTGCTCAGGTACATGGATGACAATAGCGACTGGGCCTCTGTCCCCTAGTGAGTCCCTGGGAAACATTTACTATAAAAAAATATGAATATATTTTTTTTATAAGAACCTTTCATATGTTTTCGGCTTTGCTTTTTATTTTTGATATTAATTTGCAAATTTTGTAATGGTTTTTTTTTAATTCTTGTATCTACGTTGTATTCCGCCTACAGCACGTAAATGGAACCTAGTGTTAAGACACGGCGGATGATTGCCTGCGTGGCGGAACTCAACGCAGCGCTTTGTCTCGGCACCAGAGCGAAGAAGTGAATTATTTATTTATATTTTATAAATATAAATAAATAATTCACTTCTTCGAGTGAGTATCGAACCCACAACCAGTCGATTTTACAGTCACACTTTGTGCCCTTGCGCCACAACCGGCCTCAACATTATTATAACTATAATAAGTACGAAAATATTACGATAAAGATCTCCTACCCCCGTATTAGAAAATCTGCAGCCCGTATGTGACGTTATTAAGATCATGACTTTCTTCTTTCTTTCTTTCTTTAGTCTAAAATACTTCATACATATATATTGTTCTAAAACCTTTTTACAAAACCCATCCTAATTAGATTATTAACATCCTAATTATTATCCTAATTAATATTTTAGGTACGTTTTACTATATAATAATTAATATTTTAGAAATGAGGCCGTTGTGGCGCAGTGGCACAAGCATGTGACTGTAAACGCAACGGTTGTTGTTTCGATTCCCACTCGGGGAACTGAAGTAAAACTGTGAAATTTTATTCACAATGCGTACTAAAAAGTGTAATTCTGCTTTAGGATGATATCATATGTAAGAATAAAAATCTGGCGTTAAAATATCACTGTGCGGACAGACCATTAATTTGACGCTATTTGTTATTAACATAAGTAGTAGGCAGCGCATCCAGCGACAGCCTTGCACGGGTTTTAAGGGGGTATGTACATTTTTTTTATTATTTAACCGACATACCGCACAACCAATCGGACGGAACAGTTGGATGTGGATATTAAATCATTTCTGTGTGGATATCAAATCTTGCTGCATTTCTGTGCTCACACTTTCGGCGACCCCTGAACTATACCAAAGTAAAGCATTCGTGTATCCAGAGATGTTTTCTGGGGTGGGGGCCTGGAGTTGGCTTTGAACAAATTTCATGTAAATGTTTTTTTTTCCATTTTTTGGGGTAAATTTTGTTGTAGGTGAAATTTCTGGGGTGGGCATCAGACTATTGGCAAGTGGGCACGGCCCACACCCTGTTCCACCTCTTCATACGCCCATGAAGTTAAGTGAAATCATCCGCTATTAGGAAAGAAGAGGAAGCACAACTAAATAAACGACCGACGACTAAAAGTAAGCCTAAAAATTAAAATTCTTTATATAATATTCTTTTAGTATTGCGTACTGCCATCATTTTTAGCTTTTACTGTTAATTAGCCCAGTAAAATGCATACATATACAATATACATATACGAAATAAATAGTATAGTATTAGTAGTATAGTATTTAGGATAATAATATATACCTACGAAAGTTTATAAAATTAAGAGACGCGTGTCGCTATTTACTATTGTCACAAACTCTTCTATCGAAACATTACGTAAGTGCACAAATAGATTAAATATAATATTTCCAATTGATTTTGAAAGAGTGAATCATTCTATTTTGGAGTAAAAACCGATTTATTATCTAGATATTAGGCTAATTTTGAATTTTCCGCCCATATCTGAGGCGGTAAATTTTATATATTGTTTTCGGTGGGCACACGATAGATGGCAGAAGTGTCGTTTTGTCCCTCATTTTTTTGTATGAAGTGAACATAATTCTCTTTGGGTATATGTGTTCTGTGGTTTTAAGTTTAATACCACAGAGTCAATCAGAGAATACTATCACAGCCATTGAAGAACGGAATCATAAAATATATAATTTTTTTATGAGTTATACAGTAAATTATTTGTGGTAAATATAATTTTATGTTAATTATTGTATATATGTTAAATTAATAAATTCTTTTAATATAATTGTTCGTATTACATTTGTAGCGACATCTACTGACGGTCATTGAAATATTCAATTTCAAAGAGAACTCTAGACTCCATTTGGCGAACTTATGGAAATATAATGTTACAAAATAAAAAGTTATCTATAATGGTCTAAAGTCTGAATCTCTAAACTTTTACTCTAAACTCTAAACTTCTTAATTAAATAGTATTATACGTCAAAAGTTTTTAATTTCGATATACTATAATTGTAAAGGGAGTAGGGACTTTGCCCTTTTGGGTATATATGTTCTGTGGACTTTGCTGACGTTTTCTGAGTTAAGGCACGAGTTAGTGAGGGTTTTTTATTTTTGCGTGTTATTTTCATATATTTTTAGTACAAATTGAGTTTTTTTTTAAATAAAAGATCTGTTTTATAAAGCTGTTAGGTTGTTGTGAGTCCTTGTGGTGTTTTTGTTATTAGATTAGTTATATTATATGGTAAGTTAGTTTTAAAATGGATGCTAAGTATCCGCCCTATCCCCCTGACCCTGGAGGTGGCATAGAGGATTCCCAAGTGACTTCACGAAAAAGACAAGATGGTGATTCACCTTCTAATAATAATGAAATTACAAAGAAATCAAATATTAACCCTGCTACTACAACTCCATCAATACAAAATTTATATGTCCACCCTTCCTTCGATACGGACAAAGGCCTTTTAATTGTATATGTGTCGAAGGAAACTCCACACCCTGGAGCTGGGACCCCCATTAGGTTTGGTCAATTCCTCCACATTAATAAAATAAGTATTATCACCAGTGATGGAGTGCAAAACGTCGGTCGCAAGAAAATTAGAGTAGAATTGTCAACAGCTACTGCAGCGAATTTTTTTCTGTCTAATCCCATTCTCAGTCTATGTAAGTATGTTGCTGTTATACCAATTTTAATATTACTAGAATGGGAATTGTAAGAGATGTCCCAGTAGATTTTTCATTGTTCATTGGAAGTTCATTGGAAGTGATGAAAGTAAGGTGTTTAAACAGAAAGTGAGTCAGTGAGGGTCTGACTACATGGGTCTAGACTATGAATTACTTAACATTAATTCTCTGTAAAATTCTATCATTATTGCCCTCTCAGAAACATACATGGTTGGTACCTGACTCCCTCTTTTGTGGTATCAGGTTTTTCCTGTTTAAGGAAGGACAGAAAATTCCTTCCTGTCCACTCAGGCAAATCATGAACTGATGGTGGGCCGGCCGCTATTATTATAGGTAATTAAAGAATTGATAATGATTTATTAAAATTGAAAAAGAATTTATTAATTTGAAGCGTGGCACTGCATAGTGCTCACAATCTTTTTTATATTTGGCTCAAATTTACTTGTAGCAACATGTGAAACTGCTTCCAAACTTTCATTTGCAAGGCAATTTCGATTTTTTGTTTTATTATTATTTAGTATTGATAAAGTTTGTTTACATATATATGTAGAACCAAATAAGCTGGCACATTTCAGAGTGTTTATGCGCAAAACTTCTTACATATTTTTATCAATGCAAAAATAAAAGTTCAGCAACTCTCCTTCGTTGAATTTGTTGCGTAAATCTTGGTCATTTTGAATGTTGATAATTTCTAACTGCATTGACTCTGGCACATTTTCAACTGAAATCGTAAAAGGACTTATTTTAAACAAAGAAAATCTGTCTTAAAAAGATTGAATCAAAATATCTAGCTTTTGGCATAACTGAAATTAATCGCAGTTTTGTTGATTTTTTCAGATATTTTCTTATAATTCGGAAAATGATTGTAATTTTCAGAATTCAATTGTGATCTGAAATGTGTCATTGAAAGGATGATACATGAGCAGTAGAGCTGGGATATCAGCTGATTTTTGCCTTGAAGCCGTGTGTTCAAGATGATTTGTAATGTCAACTAAAAAAGCCAAATAACACAACCAATCAGGATTTTTAAGTACATCCCTTTGCTTTTCCGCCATAAATATTCCAATTTCTTCTATTAAGTTTTGAAATAGTTCCAGTGTCAATACACGACTTAGCCCCCTTACTTGTGTATAATACAGTAAATCTCCGTATTAGCTTTCAATGACATCAAGGAATTGTTTGAATTGTCTGTGATTCAGTCCTCGTGATTTTATGAAATTTACAGTCGAAACTACCACTTTCATGACATTTTGAAATTCAATATTTTTAGAACACATGGCTTCTTAGTGTATAATGCAGTGAAACTGCATGAGATCTTCAGCGTTTATGTTTTTTTCTTGCAGATGTAATAGTTATTATTATCAAATAAGAAATAAAAAAGATATTTAATAAAACACCATATTTGAAAAAACCAAATAAATATTTAAAAAAAAATAGGGGTTCACATACTAAAGTGTTCACGGCTATACACAAATAGAATCTTCGCGATCTTGGTTTTCAAAAATACTTTATCCAACTTTTACTGCCACTTCACCATCTCACGTTATAGGTCACTGGTACAAAAACCGTGTCTAAAGTGATGACCCGTGCACTCTGTTACGGCGCCATCTTGATTTCCAAAAATATTCAAGGCAAATTCCTTCTGTCTCTTCCCCATATCAAGTTATAATCATTTGGTACAAAAACCCTGTAATTTTTTTACAGACATTTCAATTTAAGTGATTTTGCAAACCAAACTGCAACATGATTCTAATAAAATATTGAAATACTGTAATTTAGTTCCAATTACTTAAATATGAAACTAAAAGGCATCATCTACGAATTACAATATATGTATAATACGTAACAAATAAAAAGAATATAAATAAATAATAGACTTCACCATATTGCAAATGCCTATAAGCATTTATATAAAATTAAACTTAAAATATAAATAATAATTCAATCTATCTCATAGCACCTAAAACTATAATTTAAAATATGAATCTTACAACACTTACCCAATCTGGGGTCTCTTGTACCTTTATATAACCAATATACGTTTATGTAACCAACTAGCGGACCCGACAGAAAGATTTGTAATATGACAGTTTTTTGTTCCTATCTATTTTATTGTCGGGGCAAAAATTCTCCTGAACAGAACCTTCACCCTGGTGATAGGGCGTTGTGAATAAAAAATAATTATTAAATAAAACAGATATAAGCATTTAAAAGTAAGTAATCGCTTTATTGGTAATCATCATAATTATTCGGCAGAAAGTGGGGAACGGGAGTGTCTTAACACTAGGTTCCCTCTGTCTACCCTGCTGTGTGCGGGATACAGCGTGAAGCTGATTTAATTTTTTAATCATAATTATTAACAAAAATAAGTTTTATTTTCATTGTAGTGCTTTATGATATACAATATTTTTTGTTTGATTCCCTGGCGCATAGATAAATAAATCTGATGGTTTTCCAACACGAGAACAGGCAACATTCAATTGACCATGGGAGAAACATGCGTTTTCCAGATTAATACCACAAACACTTAATGATTGCCCCTGGGACTTGTTTATGGTCATAGCAAAAGCAAGCCGCACTGGAAACTGACTGTAGTCTTTTAAATTCAAATGGCACATCAGTCGGAATCAATGGGATGCGCGGTATGAGAACATCGTCTCCTTTATACTTTCCTTTCAGTATAGTTGCTTCTACCACGTTGTTTAGTATTTTTTTTATCGCTAACCGTGTGCCGTAGCAAAGACGCGGTTGGTTGATATTTCGCAACATTATAACTACCGATCCAACCTTTAATTGAAGATTGTGAGGTGGCAATCCTGGCAAATCCAGCGAGTTTAAAAATTCCGGTGGATAGTTGACTACATCATCTTGGTTAGTAGCCGAATCAACTGATTTATATATCCTAGATTCGCGTGTAATTTGTTCTTGAATTTTGAAATTTAATTCATTTACATCTACGTTTTTTGCAGCCAATATAGCTCGTTCGCTCAACCAATTATGGTTTCTGTAATTTTGAGAAACATCTGGAAACACCTTCTGAATAAGTTCATCTTTTGATCGAGTTAACTGACAAAAACTTTGAGGAAAGTTAATGCAGCCAGTAAAGATGTCTATAGAAACTTTGCCATTACCAATGTCAATAAGTTGTTTAGAGAATATGTTTTCTGATTGGTTATTTTGCAACTCGACACGCATATTCTTTGAAGCTAGCTAGCTTATGCTTAAATGAAGTACTTTGACATGTTTCCACAAATTAGAGGCCTTTAGACATGCATTGAGTTTGTCAGCTGGCGTTGAACGTGGAATCACTTATGTATACCAAAACGGTTATGATTACTCCGTAGATCTTTTAAGGTTCTGTCTAAAGCCTCCAAAGTTTTTTTATGTGCCATCGTACATTCATCTCAAACAATCAATTGACATTGTTGCAAAACCTTTACCATTGCAGAGTTTTTCGAAATGTTGCAGGTTGGAGTTTCATTGCTTTGCATATTTAATGGCAATTTTAGTGCTGAATGGGCTGTTCGACCACCTTCAAGCAAAGTTGCTGCGATTCCCGACGAAGCGAGTGCAAGTGCAATTTTATTTTGTGAGCGTATTGTTGCTAATATTAATGAAATCAAAAAAGTTTTTCCCGTATCACCAGATGTATCTAAGAAATAAATCCCTCCAGTTTCATCATTTGTTACTTTCATAAGAGTATCATATACATATCACATGGATCAATAAGTCCCGAGACTAACAATGAAAACATTTTTTTTTTTTTGCAAAATTTTTTTTTATTCATCAACATAATCAACTTTTAGGGTGATACAATGGTTCCAACGCTTTTCCAATTTTTCAATACCATGTTTACATTGGTTCTCTGTAATCCGACAGAGAACCAATGTTATCGACATAGCCCAAAGGATTAGCAGGCTGAAGTGGCAGTGGGCTGGTCACATTTGTCGCAGAACCGATGACCGTTGGAGTAAACGCGTTTTAGAGTGGAGACCACGCCTCGGCAAGCGTAGTATCTGGCATCGGCTGGATGCGAAGAGCTCAAGATAGAGCTCAGTGGCGTGCCATTGGAGAGGCCTATGTCTAGCAGTGGACTAGAATAGGCTGATGATGATGATGATGATGTTTATAAAAAAAAATATCTTTCGCTTCAAAATAAGTTTCAGTGATGATCTCCTCATTTCTTTTTCCCTGGAGCATTTTTTTAAGATCAGCAAAGAGCCAGTAGTCACTAGGGGCTAAATCTGGCGAGTATGGGGGGTGGGGAAGCAGATCAAAGCCCAATTCGTTCAATTTTGCCATTGTTTTCATCGACTTGTGGCAGGGTGCATTGTCTTGGTGAAAAAGGATTTTTTTTCTCTGCATGTGCGGTCGTTTTTTTGCGATTTCCTCCTTCAAACGCACCAGTAAGTCAATATAATAATCACTGTTGATCGATTTACCTTTTTCGAGGTAGTCAATGAAAATCACGCCATGCGTATCCCAAAAAACTGACGCCGTGACTTTGCCAGCTGACTGCTGCGTTTTCGGGCGTTTCGGACGGCTTTTGCCAGCTGTGCGCCACTCAGATGACTGCCGCTTCGACTCTGGAGTGTAGTGATGTATCCATGTTTTGTTCATGGTCACGTAACGACGCAAGGAATCTTTTTTGTTGTGAGTAAATAGTGATAAACAGCTTTCTGAATCATCGACTCGTTGCTGTTTTTGTTCCATCGAAAGCAATCACGGCACCCACTTGGAAAAAACCTTTTTCATGCTCAATTTTTCATGAAGGATAGTAAATACACTTCCATATGATATCTGTGTCATCTCAGCAATCTCAGGGAGCTTCACTTTACGATCTTTCATTATAATTTTTGTCACTTCACTCACATTTTCCGGTGTAACAGATTCCACAAGTCTACCCGAGCGTTCCGCGTCATTTGTGTCGGTACGACCACGTTTAAACTCGGAAACCACCGACAAATCATTGCTTTTGATGGACAAGAGTCCGGGTAACATTTTTCAATCCATTGTTTCGCTTGCACGGTGTTTTTACCCATTAAAAAACAATGTTTTATCAGAACACGAAACTCGGTTTTTTCCATTTTTTAAACAAACTACAAAACGACTTTACTCTAACCTTGATAACTCAGCTGTTTCTGGTCCGATCGTCTCAAAATTTTGACACGTTTCAAGCAAAGGTTAGTACTCTAGAAAGACGTGGTTACTGGTTTACTACGAGCGCCATCTCTGGGTTAGTCTCGGGACTTATTGATCCATGTATTACTTCTGTTGTTCATTCAACAGTGGAAGATTTATAAAATTACATACATAATTTTGTAAAATACACTCTTTGTCTATTTTCTAAATGCACAGCTAAGTGAACAACAGTAGGATGTCTCTCATGAATAGGAAAAGAAAATATTCGCCAAACTGCTTCATTACTACTAACATAGCGGCCCGTTTGGTATCGGGTAACTTCATCATTGGAATTCTCTGCACCAATTCCAAACACAGCCATATCACTCCCTTTGGTTACATATTTGCAAATGTATTTAATATATTTCACTGAATGGCAACATTCAACGTTGATGTGTGCTTTGAAGGTCTTTGATAAAATGGGTGAATATGGAACAATCCAACGATTATCTATTTCAATATGTTGTTGATTTTATTTGACAATTGTTGATCTTCCATTGTCTGCTGTCGATCGGCGACGATAAAGTGGATAACCGTCATTAGCAGTAATTGTCGGAAACAATAACATATTAATGCCCGTGGATATCGTTTTGAACATTTGCCATCCATCATACACGGTGAATTTTGATTAAGAGTTCCACAGGGACCGTGTAACATGTTTTTGATAACTACCTCATGCAATACAGGATCTACTTGTATATTAGGGATTTCAGCTGATATCACTGCATCAACTTCATTTGGCCTTATCTTTTCAACTAACCAAATCAAAATGTGTGCATGTGGCAATCCTCGTTTCTGCCACTCTACAGAATACATCCAGCAGCGTGTCTCACCAAACACATAATGTTTTACAATGAAATCCATTAAAGATTTCAACTTTTGTCTAAAGACTCTGGCTGTAATATCATGACGATCAATGGGTGATTGTCCAGGGAATAACTTCTGCTTGATTTCTATCCAGTGGGGATTGCATGTAAATGTGATAAACAAATCTTCTGTACCATAATGACGAACATACGACATGGCATGGCATCTTGAGCATATTCGTGCATATGTCGAGGGCCTCCGATGTATGTTGCTGGAAGAATAGTCATCCGACCAACATTCTGTGCATTTCCATCAGTATTAATCGCATCTCGAAGGTGAATGTACTCTTCAGATCGCAGTTTGGTTTGATTCAACCTGATAAATGTTAATCTCTCCTTTTCAATTTTAACATACATGTCAACAACATATTTGTGATATAAACGCCGACATTTCAGTATGTGATTGTCTTCATTTTCCCTAATCATTAGGCGGTATGAATAATAGTTCATTGAACTGACTTTTTTGTTGGTTTCAGAACCTGTAAATATATTTTGTTTTAATAATTGAAATATAAAATGGAAATACATAATATAGTGACTGAGATATTATCGCCATAGCTAAAATAATATTTGAATTACCTGTAATGAGATTTATCATTTTTATTGAGAAATCATAGCCATCGTCACTTTTCCAAAATATAATGGGATATTGTAGTGCATCATATGAGCGGTGCGTTTTCTTTATACGTTGTAATTGATCATTCCGACGGTGTAAAACAATATCACGGGATTCCAAGTCTTCTTCAACTACAACAATAGCAACTTCATCGATTGTTGGTGCATTAAAACGTCTTGCATGTTGACCCGCAGGTGTTTTATCAGCTCTGATTACAATTTTGTGATTATCAGATGGCATCAGATCAGATGGTGCAGTTTTTAACAATAGAATCAATTGATTGTGTTCATGAAATAAAGTTTGTAATTGTTCTATAATAGACCTCTTTACTAAATTGTTATGCGCACAACGCAGATCAATTTGTTGTGGTGAATTGCCCATAAAATAAATTTGCAGGAATTTGTTGTTGCTATCTAACATTGGTAACAGTGAACCTGCTCTGTGATATATTTGGCCTTGTATCTGTAAATAAAAAAAATATTATGTTTGTACCAAACACTATAAAATAAAATAAATTAAATAAACAATGTGGGGTATATGGATTGTCAGTAATCAAATTTAAATAATATTTGTTCTTAAAAATTATATTTGTCTCCTAATCACTAAATAATATTTCATAATATTTGAATAACCTCAATATGTAATATTTAGTTGTAACTTCTTGCATGTTGACCCGCAATCTAATATCAATCATCAAATAATTATATTGAATTAAAAATAATAAAAGTGTCACTAAAACTTAATCACCAAGTAATATGATGACTAAGTGATGATTATGATCTTAATGATTAAGAAATTGAAGATTAGTGATACATACACATCTTAACTTATGTGACAGAAAATATTATTCGCTAAAATAATTATGATTAACTGCTTCAATACATACTTTGAAAGTTGGCATAAAATTTTCCCGAACTACATTTGTTGCCCCAAATGAAGTCATTTGAAAGCTGTTATTATATTGTTGGATATTTGTCAAAAAGTGTATGGAATCTGATCCTATTCCTGAAACCAATGAGTACAATGGCTCTTCTGGTGGTGGATCCAATGGTATCAATTTCACTTTACCATTTGTGCACAATCCATTGGCTTCGTTTTTGTATTTCAATGCCTTACAATGTGAGCAAACCGTGTTCATAGAACCAATAACAACACATTGGTAGTTACTGTAGTCAATTGACACATCGTAACTGAAAGCAGCTCGATTCAAACTTGCGCGATTATTAGTTGAATGTCTCGCTCGCGCTTCACGCGTTTGTGATATCCGATTCTTTCACGTTCATTTCGGTCGTCACGTTCTTGTGCAGTATGATTATATCGGTAATTAGCTTGGTTTGTAGCATTTCGGTTCTTCTACTTAAATTTCCTCGTCTTAGAGGAGGCATATCTATATTATTAATTATTATGCCACATGAAATAATAAGTGATCATAGGTAATTACAAACACTGCACAAAACACGATATACGAATTTGTGTCGTGTTGTTGACAAAAGCAAACCCATAGAGTACGTAACAGAAAATCCAAGAAAAACAACACTTCAAATCGACAACGATTTTTTTTTTTAATTTGATATGACTTGGAGACATGGACTTTTGGTAACGGTTGTGTTTGTCTGATGTAATGACGGGAAAACATGCATTTTAAAGTAAAACAAAAGAAATAATATCGCGAAGGCAACTAAATAACTAAATCCATTACATTTTGTGACTGTTCAATTTAGTCGGGTCCGCGATATCACTTTTGTTGAGTTTCAGAACGTGACATTACATTATTATATTCTGTGCTCCAACGCACACTGCTTTGATGTTAGGAACACACCTACATTGCTTAGACAACAGTGAACTTTATATAATAGCAATAAAGCTCAAATTGACTCTACGTATTAGTTAGAAAACGTTTGTATGGGATAAAGAAAAGGACTGTTGTTAGGGTTTTTCCGGCAATTATTTGATATTTTCTCGTCGTAAAAACCATCCTTGAGCTTCGACGAATATTAAAAAAAAAGAATTGGCCAAATTGGTCCAGGCGTTCTTGAGTTATGCGCTTACCAACACATTTAGCGATTCATTTTTATATTATAGATTAAATATTTTAAAAGAAAAATAAATAGATATTATAAAAATGTTATAATATAAAATAAATACATTTTTAGACTACAAATGAGTTAAATATTACACAGATGCTTTTTCAACAAAGTAACTAGCCCGGAATTGACACCAATCATCGAAGGAGCACCGTCAGTCGCAACTCCCGATAATTTTGATAAGTCCGAATCAGTTTTTGAACAAAAGTACATTGAGTATATCTATAGATAGTACAACTCAGTCGTGCGCGCGGGCCTATGTGTAGGTAAACCTTGTACATATACAGTGGCTCTGTTTGCGTGACAAGAGGTACAGTCAGGTACAAATAGTTATTTACAGGTTCTTAAAATAAAAACAATAATTTGGCATTTTAATGTTTATTGATTAAACATTATTCTGAATCACTATTTGAAAAGTCAAGTAATGAATTTTCAGATTCGCTGCTCTCGCTAAGGTTAATTATGAATTCTGACTCCATGTCAAATTGTCGATAGTATTGTTCTTCTTTCTTTTGTACATGTCGACTGGATCACTTACTAATTCCAGTATATCTCTTGCATCTTTTTTCAGGAATTCATGTACCTTAGTAATGGCTTCTCGAGTCTAAAAGTAATACGTAAACGTTAACAAGGATATATATTTCCATATATAGAATCACAATAAATATTATTATATTTAAATTAACAAATATTTACCTGACTCCTTAAACATTTTCTCTGTGAAGAACTAGACATTTTTTTAAGGACTGTACCCGTAAGAGAAAGCGATGTAAACACGTCTTGCTAGGACGACGGCTGGCGCGTCACTGCCACACAAATGAAAGTTATATAATTACAAGCGCACCTACACATAGGGCTACGCGCACGACTGAGTTGAACTATCTATAACTCCTTTGGTTTGACCTTTCAATGACCACATTCCTAATAACTCTTCTAAGACTTCAAAATCTTGAGTAACACCTCGTATGAATATGAGAAGTTGAGCTGTGGAACTAATATCAGTGGATTCGTCGAGTGCTAATGAAAAAAAAATCAATAATCTTAGTTTTTTCAATTAATTGTTCCGCAATATTACCTGACAAAGACATAATTCGTCTTTGGATAGTCATACGATTCAGTTGAATTTTCCCAAACTTTTTTGCTGCTTCTGGACACATTTTCTTAGCGGCAATTTCTATGAATTCTTTTACAAAATCGCCATCATTGAAGGGGCGACTTCGCTTTGCTATCATTCGAGAAATTTCATAACTAACTTCTGTAGCTGTTTCTGAATCATGAATTGAAGGTTTTGTAAACATAGCTTGCGGACCCCGTTTTAAAGACAACATTTTTTGCTTTCTTAATTCGCATATAAACTTGGAAAAAGAAGGATGCTGCGTATCATAGTGTCTTTTTACATTATATTCCTTAACAATCGCAACGCAATTCTTGCAAATTAAACAAACGACTTTGTTATGCGACCATACAAAGAAGTATTTCTCAGTCCAAATTTCTTGAAACTGCCGATTTTCATCTTTAACCTTACGTTTTTTACTAGGTCCTGACTTCTCCATGTTGCGTTCTAATCCTGGTTAGGATTAACATAGCACCTAAAAACAATTACAGTATCTACTTGAATTACCCATCCATTTTTAAATTATCAAAAATAAATGATTAAATATTATTCCTCATTTATATCTAAACAAAATATATTCTGAACAGTCCAACCACTATCTTTCTTTTCAAACTCAGTTATTTTATTTGCAATCATTTCATGTACAGAATCGAGAAAATCATTTAAATAAACAAATTCGTTACTGATAATATTCGGAGTTTGAAAATCAAAAGTATTTGTCAATTCTTTACATTGTCGAATAAAATTAGCTTGGAGTATAAAATTTACCTTTGAAGCTTTTCAAATCTACAATACTCTCACTAGCTAAATTGAAAAGAGTATCTTTGATGGAATTGAAAAACAAATTAAAATCCAAAAGCTCGTCACCAACAGAGAGTGGAGTTCTGAAAGTGTGAATACGTTTCCAAATGCTTTTTCGAGTAATGTTACATTCAGAAAACTGTGACTAATGCGTAATTCTTTATTTTTATGAATATTGCTCCGATAATGATTTGCTAAATATCTCCTTATAACAAATATTTTGCATGCCTCGCACTCGATCATGTCATTGTCTGATGGTTGAGCTGATGATTCTCAATTCTCTGAACATATCATTGTCACAACTTTTTTATTGTTATCTTGAGCTAGGCGTTTCAAGCCTCTGCCAGCTTGTAAGTTGGTAAACAAAGGAAAAAGATCTAAAATTCAACATCTAGTAAATTTAAGCAGGAAAATTGAAATAAATAAAGAAACTTAATAATCATTATTACTTACTTCTATCCCACACTTTCACTAATGTTGAACAAAGCTTCATCAAATTGTGAATCAAAAGTCTTTGACTCTATGCTTGTGAATTCATCGTTGAAAAAATCTATAGCACATTCTGCTGATTCAACAATCTCACAAATTTTATACAATTCCTTATCAGTCCAGCAATCATTTTCAGTTTCCTGTACCTCTTTAGTAAATAACACACAAGCAACATGATGAGAATCCGACATGTTGAACGACTTTTTAGCACAACTCAAGACAATCTGAATAATAAAAATGTTAGTATGCTCGGTCACTTTTCGACTTTTATGGATAGATTCTATGCATTAATTACTTAATGACTTAGTTCAAAGTGGAAGTAATTGGACAAACCTATTAAAATACGATAGTATTGAGAAATCTGTTGCTAAAACGAAATATGTGATCGAGTCCAGTTCGTAAAAAAAGTATTAAAAAAAATAGCTTCACGCTGTATCCCGCACACAGCAGGGTAGGCAGAGGGAACCTAGTGTTAAGACACTCCGTTCCCCACTTTCTGCCGAATTCTGGAGGCATTGCGTGTTGAGTGGCAGAACTCAACGCCGCGCTTAACCTCGACACCAAGATCGGAAGAGC
>JAATLQ010034447.1:9413-22826 GCA_013421005.1 Heliconius erato x Heliconius himera
ACAGCAGGGTAGGCAGAGGGAACCTAGTGTTAAGACACTCCGTTCCCCACTTTCTGCCGAATTCTAGAGGCATTGCGTGTTGAGTGGCAGAACTCAACGCCGCGCTTAACCTCGACACCAGAGCGAAGAAATGGAAATATAAATTTAAGTAAATATTTCATCTCCTCGAGTGGGGATCGAACCCACAACCAGTCGGTTTTGCAGTCACACCTCGTGCCGCTGCGCCACGACCGGCCTCAAAATAAATATAGTGATCGGATTTCCTTTTCTTCAGTGAATAGTGCATTATTTGACAAAATAAATACTCAAAAGGTCTATCAGTAGGTTATAGCTCAAATTTATTTCAATGTTTGAACCTTTTATTTCAAATGAAATATCTTATTAACTACCTACTATTGTTTTTTTTTGTTATAGAATATGGAAATTTAATTATATAATATAGAATGATTTTAAAATGTATCGGTTCCTTCCAAACATGAATAAATTAATTGTTATTTTAATTGTTTCCCAGAAACTTACTAAAAAGCAGATTGTAATTATTTTAATTGTGTGTAGTAATTATTTATGGAATATGCAGCGAAAAGTTTAATTACGGTTTGTTTAATTAAAATTAATTATAATCGCAATTACGTTTTTAGTCAATTAACGAGTTGATTAAGAAATAATTGATTAACACTCAACATTCGCTCTCTGTGCCTCACTCTAACATATCATTATCTTTTTCACTCTCGCGTCGGGTGTAGTGTTAGTTCAGTGCGTATTGCTCGCTAGCCGAGCAAACTAGTCTTGCGGCAAATTTTTTTTTTACTAAAATAATTTGTTTTAGCCTTAACTTGTAAAGTAAAATGGCGTCGATAAACGAAATAGACGAAGAGAGTAACATCTCATCACCTCTCTCGATATCGGACATCAATGAATCATTGGAAACTGTCCTACAAGTGCCACCAACCGACACCACCGAGTGTTCATCGTCTTCGTCCGCGCGGCTTCTCTTGCTTGATGGAACATATTTCAAATACTTGCCTGAAGAGTCCACTGGTAATAAAATCTCAGCGCTGTGTCTGAAATGTCCAAGAGATGTCATAACTAAAGTTAAAGGATACCATAATTGTACGTCCAACTTTTTGAGTCACCTGAAACGTAAACACGGACAAGAGTGCATTGAAGAGTACAAAACATATGTTAAAAGAAAGAAAAGTGAAGGACAGAAAAACGATGATTCTATTTTCAAAACCAAAACTAATAAATTTAAAAAGTCAAATGAGAATAAAATATCACAAGAACAGAATAAAATACCACAAGAACAATTCAATGAAAATATTTTAAGATATTTTATACATTCCATGATCCCATTAAGTGCAGTGGAAGATTCATATTTTTCAAAAATATTTACTGATCTGGAAATATCAGAAAGTTTAATGAGTAAACATATTCTGGCACGTCGTATAGAAAAACACTACGCAACGCAAATGGCTAAAATAAAATCAGAACTAAAAGGAGTACCCTATGTATGCACAACAAGACATATCTGGCACAGCAACAAGAGATGCTTCATCGGAAGTACAGCGCACTGGATCACCAATGACTTACGTCGAACTTCGGTGGCCTTAGGTTGTCGACCATTCAAAGGTGCCCATAGCCACGATCGACTAGACGATATAATTCAAGAAGTTTACTGTGATTTTGACCTCGGTAGGAATAAAATTGTTGCATCGATGATGGATAGCGGTAGCAATTTCGTAAAAGCTTTTAAACTCTTCGGTGTCAAATTGACCAATATAGATATTGAAGACGAACTTATGGTAGAATCACAGCCAGCAGAAGCCTTCTGTGAATTAGATGAAAAATTATCAAATTCAGAAGATTATGACCATATTTATTTCCGCCCTGATTATTTACAGTGCTGTACTCGTACTTTAAGCCTGTCCGCAACTATTGATACGAATGCTCTTTTAAGTGGGCTAGACATGCCTTTGTCGCAAGTGCATGCTGCGGTCATGATAAAATGTAATATTTTGTGGGAGGCTGCAGGACGACCAAAGACTGCTGAAATAATACAGGGTGTGCTAGGACACACGTTAAGCCGACCTAATAAAGCGAGATGGAACAGCTTGTTTTATGCCATCCAGCAAATTTACAACATTAAGGAAAAAAGTTTACTTTTACATAGTTCATTAAACATTAAAAATGCTATCAAAGACAATGAATTCGATTACATACAGGAGTATTTGACGTGTAGGTCCCCAGTGGCAGAAGCTCTCGACATACTGCAACGTGAGACTAACTCATACTATGGGTTAGCTCTGCCGTGTATTGTTGCGCTGAGAAGAAAGTTGCTAAAAATTGAAAAGAACAATAAGTTTAAGTTTTGCAGACCGTTGATTAAGGCGTACAGACAGAGTGTGGAAAAGAGATTTGAAAAAATGTTAGACGTGACCACTCCTGAGGCGAAAAATGCGGCTATAGCAGCATTGTCTTATCCAAGATTTAAAAATAAATGGTTGACTTGCTACGACCTCGCAGATCGTGTAAAGATATTGATAGGTTTCACAACCTGTATTTACCTAGAAATGAGTGAAAATATAGCAGCAACAATGTCAAACACAAAAAGTACCCAAGAAAATATGTTTTTCAATTTCGACTCCGACTCTGATTCCGAAATTACAACATCAGAAAAAAACGATAGCTCTTTGGAATCACCAACGCGCAAAGCAGAATTATTAATTCGGCAATTTTTTGCGGAGGAAAGTAAAGATTTGCATCTTCTTGATAGATATCCTGAGATCAAAAGAGTTTTTGTTAAATACAACACGCCTTTACCGTCGTCGGTTGCTAACGGAAGTAATTTTTCATTTCCAGATTGTCATAAAATGTCGGATACCACGTTCGAGAGGAGAGTGCTATTAAAATATAATTTGAATCGCGATTTATTATAAATTGCCATTGTAAATCTATTTATGTTTTATTAAAGTTATTGAATATTATTTATTACAATTAGTCTTTTATTTGTTTATTAACATCAATATTTCAGTAGTTAATAGACTTCAGAGGTAGGTAATTATTAGAGGTTCCATACCTCTATATATTGTTTCTATATACATTTAATAGCAAATGATTCTAAACTATTTTATAGTAAAATCTTAAGACTCGAGCCGAGAAAGACAGTAGTAATTAAAATCCACAAAACAATAGAATAATTAATTGTTAGCTGCAATTAATCACATTCTACAATTACAATTGAACAATTGTTTGTTATCCCCACAAAAACCCCCAGTTAAAACTTACCCAACAGTGATTGTAGGTTGTTCTTTACCGCGGCAAAATATCTGGAAAAATCGAACACTACGCGGGCAAAGCCGTGGGCGGTAAGATAGTTCAAAAAACTAAACTAGCTTCAGGCTGTATCCCTAGCGGGGTAGTCAGGAGAACGGAGCACCAAACGCTACGGTTTCTACATACCTGTCTCGCCTCGTCCACTGTCATCAACCTCTTCATACATGCCCTACGAGGGGTCCTCATGCTTTTTACACAGTATCTTTGATACTGTGTTTTTGAAGGTCAACCGAGGTATCCCTACCTCTCTTACCACTCACTTTTCCATTATAAATCTTTTTTGCCATTCTTTAATCACTCATTCGTTCGAAGTGCCCAAACCAGCTGAGCACGTTCTTCCTCATTCTCACCGTGACATCCTCGCTAGTACCTGCCATTCTGTGTATCTATTCATTGCGGATTCGATCAGCTAACCTGACTCCGCATATCCTACGAAGAGATCGCATCTCCACAGCATTCATCTTTCTTTCATTCTTCTGTATCGTTTCGCTGCCGTATAACAGAGTCGGTACCAAAACTGCATTGTTTACGGACAAACGCGCAGCTGTGCTGAGGTTTATAAAAGTCTTTCTCAAGTCAAGTCTTTGCTTAGTTTAACTATATATATATATCCTTGACTATGCATATTATTTAAAATATTGAAGTTCTTTTTTTTTGTCTAATTTATTCCAAAACTAATCGTATAATTTATTTAAAAAAACACTATTTAAAAATTAACTTTTACTATAAAATAAGTGCCAATGGTACTTCGAGTCTCGAGTGTTTCTTAGAACAATACAAGTCGAAACAATTATCTTTATTAGACTAGTGTCTGTCACAATAGTTTGTGACATGTTGTATTTGTGGCGTGTCTAAGCGGTTGTTCTAAGTTAAAAACCACTCGTATGATATTTTTATCTTTTAGTGTTTCAAGATATCCTGTTAGAATATACCGTTGGTTTCTTTCACCCAACAGAATGGCATAAATCATTTACGCCCTCAATCATATATCTATCCAATCTCTAGATTGACATTGGAGATAGGTAATTAATATTGGGCGTTAGTGTGTTTTAGAGCCTTTTTGGTTTGACCTGAGATGGATTGTATATATATCTGTACTTTATTTCGCTTACCGTAGTGTCCTGTCTCGTTACTCCGTCTCCTTTAAGAATTCCGTTTTCTACTTACCTACGAATTCTAAGTGCATTTATATATTACATTTCTTCGAGTTTGAATTGAACTCACAACCTGTCGCGTTTACAGACGCACCCGACGACGTCTACGTCATAGTATTAAATCGAAGAATTTGATTGGTTGAACGCGCTAATCTCTGCAACTATTGGTTCAAACTGAAGAATTTTTGATCAAAACGTGACTCAATTATGCATTAATATATAAGAAGAAATATGAAGATAATATTGTTTAAACTATATATTATTTTAATGTACTATATAACTATGATAATAATGTAAATATTTTGGTTATCGAAGAATCTTGACAACATTACGTCTGTAGCCACTTGTTAAGGTTATCTTATAATAATAGGTCAAAAATTTATTCTATTTGATTGCCCATTCTTTCATTATTATCACATTTGGAAAATGAAGGCAAGGATACCAATGATTTTTATCTTCACATGCGTAATTTTAAATTTTATTATTTAAAATTATCTATGTTAATAACATAATATTTGTTTACGTTAATAAGTAAAAATCAATTTTTATGTGTTATATAATAACGCCACAAGGATTTTGTTATAAAGAATAGAAACCTATAAAATTGTTTATTTTTTTTTAACTTTTTAATCAACATATAAAATATGAATCACAAGTAGTTGTCCTTGTGTCGCCTGGAAAGGAAAATGGACAAATTCCGCCTTACTCACTGAACCGACGCGTGTAAGTTATTTAAGAGGCGGAGTGCTACTACTACGCTATAGAATACATTGAAATTTACATAATATATTTCTAGTACTTGAAAGGTAGTACTACATTCGGACGGAAAGCGAAGAAAGGTGTATAATGATACTAGGATCTCTGCATATCCTGCTAAACACATGTAAAAAGATACGTTCAAGATACCTACCCTGCTATATGCGGGATACAGCGTGAAGCAGTAATAAACAAAACTAAATACAACATCTTTTAAAAAGCTATCCTTGTCGCCATTAAAATGACACATCAGTGAGCGTGCCCACCGCCGCGTACCACATGGCGGCCGTATGGTGGTTTTGCAGCTAATCAATTCACTTGGCCGAATTGAGATGGTTTTTTTCCCCACATCCGTTTGTTATATTTTTTAATTGTTATTTGCAAATAAAAACTATATTTTTCTCGTTTATATATTTTACATCTATATATTTTAAACTAGTAAAAAAACTAAATGAATGATAGACAACATATTGGCAATTTGGCATGTGAGTTCCTTCGGAAATGTAGGGGAGCGCTTAGGTCCGTATTTATAAACCACTCTCAACTCTGAGATAGATCTTGAAATGCTGTTTTAATAATCTATAAATTAAAACGGCATAACAGCATCGATCTCTGAATTTTGAGAGGCTTATAAAAAGGGGCGCAACCGAGCGACATTTTTAAAATCCCAACGGGAACGGGAAAACACGAGATTTTATGTTTAGTAGTTCACGCAAATATAGTTAAATATAAACTAGTAAAGTACCTTTTTTCAATATTTAAAAAATAATGGATTACTTGAAAAGGTCGTTAAGTAGATTTTTAAGTAATATTTTTAAGTCGAATGTTCTAGAATTCGAACTGTAAACTTAGACATTTTAAATAGTGACCTTTGCCATTTAAAAACCGTCACACTTAGCCTTTTGGCGCGGTGTCATCATCCTACGTTTATTTGTTACGTAAATGATACTGACAGTTTTATTTTTATTTAGTACTCTACTTGGAATAAAAGAAAATGAATGTTAAACAAGTTTATCTTGCTGGAAGCGACACATGTCTTATTAAGTTACCATAATATTAAAATTTTATTTTAGCTTTGTAAATAAACATACATACAAACTAGACGAAAAGTAAATTATTTATTTATAACAAATTTAACAAGTAATAAAATAAAAACTGGACAAGTGGCAACTATAACAACAAACACTAAACTATTTATCTATCATGGTTCATGAGATTAAACCTGGTGACAGACGAACACGAACAACTAAGTCTTAGTAATATCCGGTTTTATTAGTAATAGAAACAAACAAATGAAAAATTTATAATACAAACAACGTGGCAACTTGATACCCAATTCCAAATTCCACTGCAAAATACAATATTCAAATTATAATTAAGGACTGGTGACGCAAGGAGCACCGGTTACTATACAAGCGATTATTGTGGGTTTTATCTTGTGCATTGTAATCATTCAATTTAAATCATTCTCTTTTTTTAACTCTAAGTAAGACCTCGCACATTTTCTTTCTGCTCACCAGGCGGTCACTACTTGTCGACCGTACTATAAGAACATAAAATTTATTGTATTAAATTAGTAATAATAATAAATATTGTTTATTTTGTCCCCAGATGAGAAAGAGAAGTACGACCCGAACGGGTTCCGCGACGCCCTCGTGGGCGGGCTGGAGCGCGCCGGCGGCGACCTGGACGCGGCCTACAAGTACCTAGACGCGGCCGGCTCCAAGCTCGACTACAGGCGCTATGGCGAGGTCATATTCGACGTGCTCATTGCCGGGGGGCTGTTGCGTGAGTAGACGGCTTTATTTTGTGTTGTATTTATTATCTGTGGTTTTTGAAATGTGACGTTTGTTATGTATATGTTTTATACATATGTATATTATACAAATAATACTATCTATGTAGGTTTTTCAAAGATTTTTATTGTATTTTCTTATTTGTAATTTATATTCTTTTAAAGGATATTTTTAAAACTTAAAAATGTATGCTTATGATTCAATTCTCTTATTATATCTTATCGATTTTTATATTTAAAATATTTTTAGCTGATTTTTTCAGTGTTTAATAAAATATAATTTACATTGTGTTTCTTAAGCCAGATTCAAGCTATAATGTCAGTCACGGTTTGTTCACGATACGATCTCACTCTGCAATATTGTTATTATTAGAAACAATGAGAGCGTTACTATCGTTCTGGTCAAATTCCTGTCTAACCACATTTAAAAATTCTCGGCGGAGAGAACAGTGACCGGCACTATAGTGTGAATACTGCCTTAATCTATATTAGAAGTTTCATTACGTTTTTAGTAGGCTTAGCATTTAGGTAATTGAACCGACCTAATTAGATTCTCGAAAGCCAGATTAAGTAAGTATTAGGTTAGGCTAAATGTAGTGAGGTTGAGCTAAATTGTTTTAGCTATAAATTATAAAAAGAAGGGACTTAAATAATGATACATAAGGAAATATGTGTGGAAATATGTGCCAGTCGTGGTGTATGGGCACAAAGTGTGACTGTTAAACTGATTTATTGTGGGTTCGATCCCCACTCGAGGAGATGAAATATTTACTTGCATTTATATTTCCATTTGTTCGCTCTGGTGTCGAAGACACTCAACACGCTTAGTCTCCAGAACTCGCCAGAAAGTGGGGAACGGAGTGTCTTAACACTAGGTTCCCTCTGCCTACCCTGCAGTGTACGGGATACAGCGTGAAGCTGATTATTATTTTTTTTTTATATAAGGAAATAAACATTTTCAATCTAAACTAAAATCTATTTCCTACATACAAAATAATAGAAACTTCCCAAAAAATCGTTATTTAATATCCGCTTTGGGAATGGTCGTGACATGTTTGTTTGTACAAACTTGGGTGGCAGTGGGCCAACTGTAGGAGTAGTTATATAACTAACAGGCTAGCAGTGACCTTTGCATTTAAAATAAATGAAATTAAATTTAATTTGGTATAATAAATATTAGGTATATTATTATTATTTCGTTGTTTTGGTAAAGCGTGTGGCGGTATGGCGTTGTGTTCCGTCACTGGAGTGAGATATCTTGACACTAGATGTGTCAAAACTGATTATATTCATGTTTTGTTAGGATGGCCAGATCAAACAGTTTTGTTTCCCATATCAGAATTATGTTTTTGTCTATATATTTTTTTTTGTTTTCTATTCAATAAAGCGTATGTGTAAACGTATGAGTTGAAAACCCAAAATGTGGTTGGTGCAAAGTTTAAAAAATATATAGAATTTTTTTTATTTACATGATGATAAAATTGGCTAGAGTCCTGAACATATTATGTCGATAAATATCTCGTTGTTCACCTGATTACCACCAAGTCTTTTACATATTATCCAAAAAAAAACAAAGCTAATTTTAGTCTATGGTTCGGTAGTTCCCGGCGGCTCCGTGTCGATGGACGGGGAGACCCCCAAGACCAACACGTGTATATTCAACTCGAGCGAGGATATGGAGACTATGCGTAACTTTGAACAGGTTTGTTATCCTTCTGTGTTTTTTTATAAAAATATGTTTATTTTTTTTTATAGTTTCTTGGGCTAATAAAACATTTTAAGCTATGAATGGAATAAAAAATTGGGTGGTGTGTGGTGGACGGAATGTCTTAACACTATGTTCTCTCTGTTGCGTGAAGCTGAACAGAAATATATTTTTGTTAATAATTGAATTAGAAAGTATGACAAATTACTTTGAAGACATTTTTTTAAATGATGAAAAACGTGGCTAGAGTCCTGAAATATATTATGTGGATAAACACATTCTCGTTCGTTTTATATGCTGATTGTTTTATATTAAAAATATTTTTCTATCGTGGATTTCTACAGTGTTTTAATATATTTTGATATTTTTACAGGTATTCGTGAAGTTAATGCGACGTTACAAATATCTCGAGAAGATGTTTGAAGAGGAAATGAAAAAAGTGAGCATTTTTAAAATTTATTTCATTTATTATATATATATACATTTTATTTTTATGCAACGCAATAATATATAATAATATATATAACCAGTATTGGTTATTAGGGTTCCGTATTTTTTAAGGAAAAAAGGAACCTTTATAAGATCACTCTATTCTCCCTTTATCTCAGGAACGCTTGGAGATATCGCGGTGAAATTCAAACTATATTCTCAGATCTATCGTGAAATTAGGCAGCTAGCATCTTTAGGTAGCCCTTGAGTCAGAAAAAAGTCTGAAAACTATACATTTGTGGGTAAACGTAAAAAATAATAGCCTTAAAAGGGGGGCAAAATTTTGTATTAAAGCCGCTAGTCCAAGTGAGGTATCAAATGAAAGGGCTCTGGCTAAGCTAAGCCTGAATTTCAGAAAAAGCTCGAAACCTCCAATTTTTGTATGGAAACCTCGGTGGGCGAACCCGACTCGCGCTTGTCCGGGTTTCTTATTAATATATTTAAACTAATTTCAGGTCCTAGTGTACCTGAAGGGCTTTGAACCACACCAACGTTTAAAGCTGGCCCGCATGACCGCACTGTGGATAGGTATGTATTTTTTAGTATTAAATAATTAGTTACGGTTACACTACGGTTGTAGGTTCACAAGGAGATCCTTGTGAGTACAAGGAGAGTGAGTTTTTAATTGTCTTTTGTAGTAAAGCAAGCGCAGCGTTAAGTTTCGCAAACAATACTCAATATTGTCATACTGACATAAGATTCTGTCAATCACTTTTCCCTTGCCGGATGAAGCGTAAAAATATGTCAGTGCTAATAAGTGTGATTTACCCTAAAAAGTGTAGTAAAAAAGTTAACGATATTTATGCAAAAAGCAATAAGTAGTATGTTAATGAATAAGATAGTATAAGTTTCACTACTTAATTTGGTTCTACAACATGAATAAACATTATTTTAAACAAAAAAAAACGACCTCCACCTTCATCAAACTATCCTTGAAGTGTATCTTTTTCAATAAAAAAAGAATGATCGAAATCAGTAGGCGTGATATTTAGTTTTCTATTTATTTGTCGCGCATAGACTTGGCAAACTTGTGTGGATTTTCTCATGGAAAACTGACATAAAAAAGCAGTCGAATTGATGATCTCCTCCTTGCGAAAGTTGGTTAAAATGACATTTATGCCCACTTAAAATGATGAAACTTGATGACGAGTCGGAGTTAAACACAGGGACTGTATCAGCTAGGTTTGACTGAGTCTTTCATTCTCTCCAAAGCGGTTACGGTCCAGTGTTTAACGCTGTCGACATGGCAATCTGATTACCTACTAAATGACCTAAAATATATAATGAATAATTAATCTTTTAGGTTGTTTTTCTAATTATTTGTTTTTTCTATATAGGTAATGGCTGTGTGCCGCCATCAGTGTTGCTAGTGCTGGTGAATGAACACCTTTTAAAAGATAATTTGGCACTTGAATTCGTTTTGGAGGTATTCTCTACAGTGAAAGCGGAGAGGGGCGTCACTTCGCTCGTCACCGCCCTTAAGAGAGGACAGTTGGAGGGCAGGTGTGTATACATTCTATAAATATACAATATAAGAGGCCAGTTGTAGCGCAGGGGCACAAAGTGTGCTGCAAAATCGACTGGTTGTGGGCTCTACCCTCGCTCGAGGAAAAGAAATAGTTATTTAAATGTATATTTTCATTTTTTTTCACTCTGGTGTCGGGGCAAAGCCAGGTGTTGAGTACCGCCACTCAACGCGCAATGCCTCCAGAATTCAGCAGAAAGTGGGGAACGTAGTGTCTCAAGGTTCCCTCTGCCTACCCTGCTGTGTGCAGGATACTGCGTGAAGCTGATTTAACTTTTAATTTTTAGTTATAATATAATGTACAAAATAGTTTGTTTATAAACATGCCAGATAGAAAGGCTTTTTGTTATTGTGAATAACGCCAGGGTCGAGTCAGGGCTTGCAGGTGGACACGGAGATTTAGTATAGTATGCTTCATGCGTTGTGGTAATAACACAATAAACTTATTACGTTAAAAAAAAACATTTCTTTTCAATGATTATTTAAAATATTTGTGAAAAAACTGTCCCATCATTAATATTGTTGTGATTTTTATTTGTATAAAAATTACCAACTTTTGATGGGGTAGAATGACGCGCCATGTACTGGCTCTCTGTCACAGGGCAGTGTTGTCATAAATGTCGCTACATATATTTCAATGTTTATATATTTTGCGCGTCTTTTTTTAAATATTTGTTGATAGTAAAATAAGTTACAAAACGTTAAAATGTTCACATAGCTGGATTTAAATTCGCAATTTTCTTCTCAAATATTTACTACTGTTCTTACACATTTTTATTTTGAAATATTTTTTTATTAAAAAAATTGGTTCAGATTGATTTTTTGTTCGTTTTTAGGTTATCTTAATAATATTTATTAACTTGTTAATAATTTTATTTTATTAAAATATATTTTTTTATAGAGTCTATTATGACTTAGTGGCTTCATTCTATATGATAAAGGTTAAACTCCATTATTTGAAATACTTTCTTAACACTTTAATTTGCATAACAATACAGTAGGAAGCTAATACAATAATATTAATTTAAACATTTAATTCCCTCAGGTTACTAGAATTCCTACCTCTCAACCGTCGTACAGAAGAAACCCTGGCCTCCGCGTTCGCAGCGCGCGGCCTCGCGGAGCTCCTACGCCTGCACCGCGCTCAGGCCTCTCAAGAGGCCCGCAGAGAGCTCACCCACGCACTTCTGGAACAGTTGGCTGATGCCCGCAACGTCAGGGACCTCGTGGCCGATACGAGGGACGCTGCTGCGAGACACGCTATACCTGATCATGAAGTTGTTGCTATTGTAAGTATTTTATTGTTGTTTTAAAGATAAGTCACTCTGTGTATATTCTGACATTTGTTAAAATAGGTGTTTATTAATTTAAAATAGGTGTTTATGGTGTTGATATGTGTTTGGCTGCCTTAAAGCTAGCTGTAGATAGATGGTTGCGCAGATTTGAATTCAAGATGTTTTTTTATTTTAGATAATTTTAATCCCAAGTTAATACGCAATACATGAAAAGAACAACTTAGTCGGCCGCGATTCGTCGACCGTAATGTTGACACTTCACTATAACAGTTATATGTTGCTATAGACACGTAAACTACTAGAGCAGTTGGCCAATATCAACTCGTCTTTATTACCCTGTATAATATAAAGTTATATTTATTAGTCAAGTTTAAAATTCAACTTAATTAAAATTTTCATTTCACTATAACATTTCCAAATTACTTGACATTTAACAACGCGTTTTGTATAATCTCTTGTAATCTTGTAATCTTAAACACGTTACGTGAATAGAAACACATAAAAATACAAATTTGTAAATTAAACACACAATAAAAATATTCAAATGATGAAACTTGATGACGAGTCGGAGTTAAACACAGGGACCGTAACAGCTAGGTCTGACTGAGTCTTTCATTCTCTCCAAAGCGGTTACGGTCCAGTGTTTAACGCTGTCGACATGGCAATCTGATATTTTAACAAATTACTATAATATTAATAAAACTATTCATAATATAGAATGTTTGTAATTTTTTCTTGTTTTGTTTCCTATTTTTAAGATATGGCAGTGTGTTATGTCTCGCGGAGAGTGGAATAAAAAGGAGGAGCTGTTAGCGGAGCAGGCGGCCAAACATTTGAGACATTACACGCCGTTGTTGGCCGCCTTCGCGCAGTCTGCCAAAGCAGAGATTGCGCTTTTGACTAAGGTTAGTCTGTTCGGTTTTAGCCTTTAATGGTCTATGATAGTTTGTATGTTTCTTTTTGAAATTAGCTTTAAGAGTTTTTGGATGGTAGGATTTGAACCCGCTATTTGTGCTGATTATTCCTGTAACAATATGTTGATATAGTTGTGTTAGCATAAGTTCTTTATAATGTAGTAATAGGTGTCGCTGTGAATACAAGTACGTCATTTGATATTGTTTCCATTATCGATTGTATTAAGTGGCGGTAGTGTGCTGCGTCTTATCCGGTGGATTTCCAATAAAAGCACAAACGACACGGCACTCGTGTTCATTACGTTCTAAGATATTGTCAAGACAACTTGTCATTACAATTCATATTTCAATATTGTGACTACGAAAGTATATGTGTATATAACAAGTGTAAATAAACTTATTGTAAAAGCTGGATTTTGTGTCTGATTTGTTGGTTCGCTAACAGTT